>BGPR01017536.1:0-32351 GCA_013235015.1 Araneus ventricosus | reverse complement strand
TCGTGCTTCGTTTCAGGTACGTATTGCTGTCAAGAACTCAAATATTTCCCTCACCTAACAGAGCTCCACCTAAATATCTCTCAACCCTTACTTTTGGTCCAAACCGTTTTATCTTTCGTATTGATTATTTACGAACACGGTAGAAGAATAAACGAATAAGGTTTAAAATCTTTGATCCTTATATTGTATAGCAACGGATTCCGGAAACACTGCGATTTTGCGCATGCGCAGGGCGGAGTTATTTTCATCAAAATAGGCGAAAAGTGAAGAATGGAAGGGTGATTTTTACATTTTACTGAGCGTGATCTAACAGAGAACTCCGGAAATGCGTTCATATGATTCCTTGCCTGACACCCCTTTCCGGTGTAAAATCGTCCAAAAGTGGTAGTCTCGGAATCCGTCGCTGAACAGTATTTTAAATTGTCTTTGTTTTCAAAAATGATTGTGAATATATTTTAAATAAAATGATTTAATCTCAATTCTCCGATACCGTGACATAAAGCCTTCAATAGTACAGAAATGGTGTTGTTGTGAATAAAGATTTGTGATATTAATAAAAAAATAACTTACAAATTTTAAAAAAGCAGTCGAGACAGGTCACTAATGAGATTGATGATGTTTGGAATTAAGAATCCAGTGTACCCATAGGCCGATCTTAAAGATATATTTTAATTCTACTTTTCCCAGCATCGGCATTGAAAGGAAGCATTTTTAACAATCACGTCTTAAAAATTTTAAGAAAAACAATTCTAAAATTTACTAATTCGAACTACGGATCATATTTTAAAAACATTTGAAAAGGCAGAAGCCGATCTGTAATATATTTCCTTCTCACCGTTTTTCTTTCTTTGTATTACTAATTCATTTGCTGGTGTTTTGCAACAATTAATACTTTCAGCATACCAAAAATAAAAGTTGATGAATTCAAAGTAGTTTGACATAATCAATATGAAATTAATAAAACGGGCGAATCAGCTTGTCGCCGAAGGCGGCTATTGTTTAATACTACAAAACCAATAAAAAAAATAAAGAAATAATAATTCGAGCTCACCTCTTTAAAAATAATTTTTCTCCTAACCAAAGTGTGAAAAAAGTGCAAGTATTTCTTTCTGAGCCCTCTCCCTGGTGACTAAAAAAATAGAAATATCACATTTTCTCTCAATTATTTGCCACTAAAGAAACACAAGAGAACTGTCTAACAAGGATGAAGCCAATGTAACCTTCCTACAACGTTGTAAGCATGATAAAATGAGCCCTCCCCTGAAACACAAACCTAAGAAACGGTGTGTTTAGTCGTCAAATTACATTATGTTTTGCCCTTCCCCCCCTCTGTTAGGGTTTTAAAGCTTCGAAGTGAAATCTTCTTTCATCTTTTACTTTAGAAGAAAGACGAGTTCGCTTGTCCATCAGTTTTGCGACAGTAAAATGCAGTTGCCAAAAAAAGCACATCGTTTTTCCATTTCTCGCAAGGTCTACACCCATCTTGCAAAGAGGGATGTCATCCCTTTATTCCTTACGAGGGGGCCTGCCAGAGACATAATATCTAAGTTCTTCCCAGATAGCAATTTTAGTTTGCAGCAAACTTGCAGCAGTCTTGCACTGTGAATCTGCAAGCTTGCAGCAAGGTTGACATGGCAAGAGTGCAAGTGTGAAACAAGCTTACAGCAAGTTAACGCAAGCTTCGAAGTCACCACGCGACGAACTTGCAGCAAGCTTGCCACGTCAAACTCATTGCAAACATAGCAAAAACAGAGTACGAAAAAAACCTCGGATTAGAAGTCACAAGCTAGCGCTTGCTAGCATGACGCTCTAAACCACTCTCAGCCAGCTAGACTGTGGGAGGAGAAGATAGATTGTGCTAATAGATCGCGCATACGATTTATTTTGAACTCTTTTCTTGATTTCATTAATTTTTTAAATTTTGTGTTGAGAACATGATTTGAAATTAAAGAGAGAGCGATTTTCGCTAATGACTACGTTTTGCTAGTAGAATAAATTATGAAATTAGGTTTCAAAAGTAATTATTTTTAAAATGGGACGAGATGTAAGTTATTATTTTTCAACAAACATTGACTGTTTTTTAGGTTTAATTTTGTTTATAAATGTTAAAATTTCAACATTAAGAAAAAGGTGATATAGTTTTCTTTAAAGTGCGAGTTCTATATTTAGTAAAAAGATGGAAAATATTTCAAAATTTTTTTTTATAAAAAAGTTAGTTTTTAACAAATTATCATTGATTTATTGAATTAATAAAAAGAAGGATGGTCTAGGAGATGCTATTAAAAATTGGATGTTTTTTTCTTAAAACAGAGGCAAAGATAATTATCTATTTATGCTGTCATCTTTGCATCAAGCTTGTTTTGCAAACTCACAGCAAGCTTCCATTGCAAGGAGGGATGGCAGTAATTGTCACGGAGAACTTGTGGCAAGCTCGTTTTGCAAACGAGGGTGGCGATTCTGCATTGTTAGTTTGCCACAAGTTCGCTTCAAGCTTGACGCGTCAAATTTGCCATGACAAGGTAATATCAAGTAAAATCAAACTTGCTGCAAACATACGTGCTATCTGGGTCATTGCGGTCCGGCCTTGCGCAAAAGAATTTGAGTGTTTGTAACATAAAACTACTTGCTATTTTGTTTAAGAAAAGGAGTAAAAAGTTCTTCCCACTTTCTCCATAAGGAGGCCATTCCACCACTGGGCCCAACTACAGAGAGCTCCCATAATGTTTAATAAGCCACAGAGGATTTAACCTTGGAACGGTTAAGTTGCGTTCCCAATAGTCTGTCTTTCCACAGATTTCGTCCGCGGTTCGCGTTATTTCCTGTCGTCGGAATGGGAAGAATCGATGTGGCTCGTGGGCTTGTAAGTGCGTCTGTGGTTTCCCGCGTTGTAGCGGTAAATAGCATCCGTTCACTCGAGCGTTGCTGAGATATTTGCAAAGCCACTCGCCGTGGGAACGGCACGTCTGTTCGAATTCCACCAACCACAGTCCACAAGTGCAAACCTCGAGAGACTCAAAGTTTGGACAAGCCACACGGCGTTGGAACAAGGCTTAACTTACTTCGAATTTTGAATGGGAAAAGGAGTCAATTTGACTCAACGTTACCGTTCCAGGGTTAACATTGATTTTTTTTTAAAATTTACACAGCAGATCGTACCAATCTAACTCTTAAACCTTGTTTTTTAACGATCGTTTTTGCACCCCTCTCTCTGCCCGCGCTCTTGTCTGGGGCCAATCTCGCCACCCCCACGGTACGGCCCTGGCAGATCTGCCAAATACAAAGTATTTTTCGTGGCTTTCGCGAATTTTGTGGTAAAGTTTTAAAGCTATGAAAAACATTTTAGAGCTTAATAATTTTATGGAGATTTCAATGACACTCCAATGCATTTTTTCATTTCTTCAAATGAAAGAAACTAAGGTATGAAATTTATGCCTCAAGGCGGGGGCCAAGGAGGTATAGACGCCAGTATTGGGGGGGCGAAAGCAGAATAACATATTCCACTCTAAAATGCCAAAATATGACGAGAAGTTTGAAAAAAGGTCCTCTGTGGATATTTAACCTTGCTACAACACTTGTTTCAAGCGATATAACAATAAAGATAAAATTCGTGCAGTATAACCTAGAACAAAAATTTAAGAAGTTACATCCGATTAAATAATATCTTAGAGAGAATCTCTGATTTAGCAAGATATTGCTTATTATTTGACAAATTTAATTAACAAAAAAGATGTCTGATAGCAGTCAATCAATAGCCAGCTATGAAAATTATCTAAAAATAAATTAGATTCCAAATTAGGCAGCTGTAAATCTAATATAGTTAAAATCCTATTAATCCTATTCCCGATCGCATAATTCTGATGTTTTGAATGCGCGTTCCGCTTGACTGAGGATTTCCTGAGTATTGAGCGATCTGATAAGGAATGAAAGGAACGCGTGAAACTACAGATCATAACACCGATAATACAGTCAGTTCTGTCAATATTTGACATTTCCTTTCCCATGCTGAAACTCAAAGACCTCAAAACTTCAACACGAATTATAGATTGATATTAGATTCACCATATATTAAGAGTGATTTTCGATCTCAACTCTCTATGGACACATGCAACTCTCAAGTCATACACTTTCATTTAGTTCTTTTGGTAATTTATTTAATTTTTTACCTCATCATCGTGTATTCATTTCGTTTTACAATTTTTTCTCAAATATTAATCGTGTGCTAGGTATTACTTATTAACGTTATCCTGAAAATTAAAGGCATATGTTTTTGAAAGTTTTCTACCTTTCAAAAACTGTTAGAGTCATCTTATGTTATTGATATTATGTTTTCGTCAGCCAGAGCTGATGAAGAATAAAACGTCCACGTAAAAATAAGTAATTTGTTTATCTATCATACCTTATTTGATTGCGTGACAGCAAATATTGTTATATTATTGCCGTAGGTCTGTGTTCCTCCCGTTGGGGTTTCAGGAAGAATTTTGATTCACATGGAAAAAAAACCATAAAATTTGGTATGGGAGATCCTCTATATCTCGGTAACTACATATGTTAAAAACATAACTAATGTCTTATTTTAGAAATAAAGGGTAACAACAAAAGTTACAAAACAAACCTTGGAAATCGGAATTGTAGTTCAGTGACTAATGAGTCGCAAGGTTGTGCAAAAATACGCATGAATTGGTGACGTGATCCTCTATATGTCGGTAACTACATATGTTGAAAACATAACTGATGTCTTATTTTAGAGATAAAGGGTAACAACAGAAGTTACAAAAAAATTTGAAAATCGAAATTGTTGTTCAGCGACTACTGAGTCGCAAAGTTGGACAAAAATACGCATGAATTGGTGACGTGATCCTCTCTATCTCGGTAAATACATATGTTAAAAACATAACTAATGTCTTATTTCAGAGATAAAGGGTAACAACAGAAGTTTAAAAAAAAATTGAAAATCGGAAGAGAGTCAGAGGAGTCAAGTAGTCCTATGCCTTTAACATCAGCGGCTGTTTGAAAAAGGCAGACTCCTGTAAATTTTTTCTTTTGGAAATACCTCTTCACACCACTCTTGCATAATAACATGCCCCAAGTTATTTCACGGTACAATGAAATGTCACCATATTTTAAATATTGTTAGTGGTTTGTGAAAAAGAATGCCCAACATCGATTTTAAAAATCCATTTCCCAAAAGAAAAAGAAAACGTTCTCCCAACTTATAAATTAATCAATTACAAAATTCCAGTTAGTTTCCGTTTCCTTCCTTCCTACGCTCCTTCCTTTTTGGGAAGAAGTGTATATTTTATACGGATGTGTGTTAATACCATTTAATTCCGTAAATATACACTAACAGACTTTAATCATTTTTATTTGAAGAAAGAAAGAGTGAAAGAAAGAAAACGCATAGCAGGAGATATAAAATGGTTTCTTTTGCTCAATTTTATTAGTGTGTTTACATTTAGAATAAACTGAAGAAAAAGAGCGGATGCTTTACGTTTGTAAGTTATGTATGTTTCTGTCAGTCAGTGAAAAGTACAAGCTCCTAAAAAGTAAACTAAGACCTAATCCTACTAAGTAAACTAAGTCTAGGACTATATACTATTTGCACTTAAATAAATACATTTAATTCTAATTTGAGGCACTATTCCATATCGCCATGTCGATCTGTACCTCCAGACAAAAGAAATGTCTTCCACAGAGAAAATTAAAAATCAGTAACGAAAAAAAAACTTCAAAGTTACTAATAGATGGCTATAAACAATAAATTTGCACAGATAATAACCAAATATATTTAACTCTTAGACAATATAACGAAGAGAAAAAATAAGGTACTAGAGGTGAGGAATAACTCGCGTCAGGAGACAATTCTCTTGGTGCGGAAATTCCTAATAAATCTGTGTTAAAGCGCCAAGCAGCCTCTGCATGCTATTTTAACTGGACTCATCTTTGTTATTAAATGGTGGAGGCACGGCTTAATGGTTCTTCGTTTTGATTGCAACGCGATGATGGGATATAAGGCCGGGAAAACACATTTCCATAAATCTCACACGCGATTCAGAAGTGGATATATTAAAACCTTTATGTATCGAGCTTTATTTTTCGGTTTCGTTGGAAAAGAAATTTCTCCTCGCTTCAGACAACAATGAAGGAAGATCCACTCATGAGCGGATGCGCGACGTCACATCGCTTCCAACGACATCCGCTGCCAGGATGCGAGAATCGTATCTCTTATGCACGAATGCGACTCAAAGTAATACTGCTGCTTCTGTTTTATAATATTACATAACGAATAGAATAAATTTTCGGTAAAGAAACGATAGGCAACTTGAAGTTTTGCTTTCATATTGTAGTACACTACATTTTCATTAAATCGGTAAACAAAAATTATTTAAGATATTAAAAAAAATTTGAAGTATTACAAATAAAAAAATTCTCCCATGCTGAATGATTTCACTTATTATCCTTACATATGCAATAATCTCACTTAATTTTACTTTAAATTCTAATATTATATATTTAAAAAAGCTTAATTATGGTACAATACTAATGTATCCCAAAATCACATTTCTTAAACTCCAGTTCCGTTTCATTTCCCGCCGTGGAGGTATATTAAATCACGCATTTTGACATATTTATTACTAAAAGAATACTTTAATCGCTTCCACACGCGCCCACAGAAATCATGAATCAGCGTCTTGTTGGCGCCAGACTTTTCCCTAAAACACTTACGGAACTTGCTAAAAATAGCTAATATTCCCTTCACTTTACCACGTGTCTATATGATAATCCCCTATCTGAGAGAACGCAGGGAATTTTCTTTCTCTTTTGGCTTGAAAACCTCGTACGAGAAGTGCGCATATCCTTCACTCTCCTCATATCTGAATACGTTGATTAATAAATGAAAATGCATTGAATGCAGTGCATTTGGTAGATTTATGATCGGTCACCACCTTTCTCGTGTAAGGTTATAAACAGAAGAGTAAAATTCAATTAAATTAAGTTTTTAGGGGAAAAAAATGCTATGGATGTAATCGATCGACGGTTGTTGGGTGATCAAAAGGTTAAAATTCAAAAAAAAAAATAAATAACGAAAAATTAAAAGGTATCAAATGATGATGGAAAGTTATTATAAACATACATTATTGATTTGAATATTTTAGAAATGGTTTATAGAAAAAATTTGACGTTAACAATAAAAATATGCAACTCTAAAGGAACACAAAAGTAGCAATGATTGTCACATAATAAAATTAAAAAATATATATTTTATTCCATTTTTTATATATTTAATTTTATGCAAACGTTTCATTTAACTCTTTTTTTTTTAAAGTATACTTCATGCAAAAAATAGTTGCATATTATGAGGTGATGTTAGTACATTTTTCACCCGATTAAGGGCTGCTATAGTATACACTTCTCTTATATGTTTAAATTTATAATTTTATTACAAATTGATGAAAATATGTTACCTTGGCATGAACAGCTTGGGCAAGGCTTGGTGGAATAGTCGATGGTGCAACCTGGATCACATTTTGGTGGAGAACACTGAAGAATGGGTGGATCTGTAATCAATAAATTGTCTAAATTTGAAATCGATGAATGTACGATTATTTAATAAATCATAAAAAGAGATATGAGCAATATTGATGTATGTGAAAGGGTGAACATTTAATACATTTTAAAAATTGAAAATATTTTCTATCTCTTTTAACAAATTTGGCTCGTAGAATTAATCCAGAGTGTGAGATCCGTTAGCAATTTCCGACGCAGCTACGCTACAATCTACGATGATTTTTTCGAACCATCTGCATGAAAGAAGCATCACTGTTAGTGAAGACAGCAATGCATATGTTTCATTTGCTCCAAATTTATGGTATACGTTTAATATTAATTGAAGTAGAGTAAATTTACTGACGGTATATATAAATAAAAACTAACAGAAAAAGTAATTTCATTTGAAGAGGGATTTGGCCTTGTTTAGAGCTTCTTTAGAGCTTACTAAATTCTTTGGTAACCATCTCTCAGAACGAAGTTTTGCCTTATTGATTTGAGTAATCTAATAGGAATTTCAGTTATTGTATAGCAACGAATTCGGAAACCTTCCGCGCTTTTGCGCATGCGCCGGGCGGAGTTATTTTCATCAAAATAGGGGGGAAGTGAAGAATGGAAGGGTGATGTTTAGATTTTATTGAGCGTGATCTAACAAAGAACTCCGGAAATGCGCTCATATGACTCATTGCCTGACACACCTTTCCGGGGTAAAATCGTCCAAAAGCGGTAGTTTCAGAATCCGTGATCAGACTATAACTGCTCCGATATCTCACTCTTTGCTATACGACGCAGCTTTGATCAATAAATCCACCGGATATTATTTTATTTCATACAAAATAAAATCGCATTATTTTTTCAAAATTTCTGATTTAGTCGAATCCAAAAGATCGTTTACTATCAAATGTTATTTAACCTCTGACTGCATATTTTTTTCTGAATTACTATTTAGATGCAACGCTTTAAAATATGTTCAAGTGCAGGTGAACCAAACGAATTGTTATGCAGGGCTTTGTTAGTATAATATTGTTACAAAGCTATAAAGTCGTTTCCCTGAGATGCTAATCTTGGCGACAAATTTGGCGACCTCGGTGACAAATTTGACGATCATTTTGGCGACTTGGTGGCAAAGTTGGCGACTTTGGCGGCAAAGGGAATTTTCTAGAAGGACCTCGAACTTTCATCCTACTTCTACTGGTTTCATGAACTTTCTAGGGATTACGTCATTTCCTACGTAATGAAGTCACTTCCTGTTGAAAAGTATAAAGGTCAAGCCAAGAAGAGTCAGTTGGAATTTGATCAGCAAGCAAGCTGGTGAGCTAACAAGAAACCTTTGAGCGTTGTGTTGAGATTTATTGGTAGTCTCTGTTGTGAATTTTTACTAGTGATGTGTTAATACTTGTGCTACGTTTTTTTGCTTGGAATATTTGTAAAATAAAGAGCTTTATTTTTTTAAAATTCTGCTTATTGGATTGCATTCATGTGCACCCACAAGACAATTTCGTTACAATATGATTCATTGTTTTAAAAGTACTAATTAAACCCATAAGCTTGTGAATATCGCAGAATGCAGCAGAAAACGCACGAACTTCCAACCAGTGGAAATCACGGGATATGCAGTCAGAGAGTTAATGATTACTGCCAAAGCTATTTGATGACTTTAATAATGTTTTGACGTTTATAAAAATGCACACCATATTTTCTGGCAGATGTATTTTAGTCTATAACCTTAAGAGAAAATCGCACCTTGAGGTTGAATGGGTTGACATCGCGGGCACCTCTCCCACCCTGATTTCTGCGGTGCGTGTCCAGGGGCGCAGTCTAGTTGCGGGCAAGGAATGGGGTTGCAGATGCATGACGGGCATCCGTGCTCGCTGAATCTTTCGAACCGACAGGGAAGCTCGCACTGCATAGCAGCGCAGTTCAGACGCTCGCCTGAAAAACAAGTAAGGAAAATCATTTAAACAGTACAACACTCACACATGAAGCAAAAAGTTCTTACATCAAAAGTATAGTATCAATTAAATCATCATTAATGATGGTACAAGTAACATCAAATGCTATTGTAATTAGTTTCAAAATATCGCAAACTCTCTTTTTGTATTTGCGAACCAATCATCGATATTTCTACTTTCATTGATTTAAAGGGTAACTGTCATTCACTTGTTCTGTAAAAAATGACTTAAAACTGGTCAATTCAAGCCTCAAACGTCGCGCTTCGTACTAACAATATTTCCGTTTCTAGGAACTTGTGCCCCTTTTCGGGTCGGATGAATACTGACATAGGTTAGATAACATCAAGTACAGCATCTGCCTGTGTTTTCACCGTCCTAAGTAACATTTAATTAGAAAATAAATATATGGTATTATATTCCGTTGTACCTAGATTAAGTCAATCAAATATTTATTTACAATAGGATTAAAATTGGATAGAAAAACAAGTAAAAAAGGTAATTTGCAAAAGTACAAGAATAATAGAAATAAAAGGCTAAATGATAAACAAACCCAAATATCAGGAGCATATTAACATTTAAAAAAAATTATAAATTTGTCTCGTTGAAAATTATACTGCTTAACGTTCATTCTAGTCATTATGAAGAAGCGTTCCTTCTTTTCCGAATACTACAATTGAATATGTTGGTGCTTGAAAAGCCATCTCGATTCCCATTTTGCACTCTTTCGTTTTCTGCCCACATATAAGTACAATGCTTTAACCTCAGCCGTGAGTTGGGATAATTAAAGTCTTTAGTGTTCAGTCACTAATTATCTTCAGTGTTAGCAGTTGCTTTTGTGGAGTACCAAATAATGGCAAGAAGGTAGGCTGTTGCAAAAGGGTTTCTCCGATTTCACTGCAAGCATATTTGTTTGAAAATCTAAGTTTGAAATGGGAGTGGCTAGAGAAAAGGTCCATGCCCGGCTAGGTTCAAGGTCCAAACGAGTATTATCTTTACATCCTTCGACCCTAATTAGCATGAACAGCTTTGTCATGAAAAGTGCATTAACACATGAAGCACGCTGTCAGTTTACAATTTAATGACCTTTAGCAGAAGTCTTCTATAGAATGGTAGCCTAAAATGTCACAATGAAAGACTGGTTTAAGATATGCGATCTTGAAGTGGAAAGATCAAACAAAGTCAGACGCTTAATATTGAACTAAGTAAACTTAGCTAGAACTTATTGTAAAAGTTCGATAATTTGAGTACCCTATAACTAGGGTTGCCATAATTGCCAAGCATTGATACTGGACGTTTAAGTGCTAAATAAATAAAACATGAAAAAAGTGAATAGGCAGTGGTTTATTTTACTCTGATACATCAATAAAATTTAAGCAATCGAATAAAATGAACACGTAGAAGAATAAAAAAAGATGCAAGGCTAATCATTTTTAGTCCAGACTTACTTTAAATTTGATTTTACTTTTTAATTATATCATGTTTTTCTTTCAGATAATTATAAAATTGGCTGCAAGTCATTTTAAAATTATAATGACAAGTCAAGATTGCTTCAATTGTCTACAATGACAACCTGTGTTTTTCGTCCAACCATTGAGTTGAAATTAGGGAAAATATTTTGTCCACGTGGGCTGGAATGACAAAAACGTATTCGCATATCTTTATCAGAAGTAACTTTTGATTAATATACTTTGTGTCTACAAAACACTTCAGCCATTTCTCTTCAATACTCAATTTCATAGATGCTTCGCAGTTTTGGTTGTTATTAATTTTCTCTAAATAATCTTTAAAAAAACTAATATCAGCGGTCGGTATATCACTCAGAGTTTACGGAGAAAACGGGACCGAAATGGGACAAATAATAATACAGGACTGAGTAGTAAAATACGGTGACAGTCCCGTAGACACTGGGCGCATGGCAACCCTAACTGTAACGAGAAACCAGCTATTACAAGTGATTTGCAATGCATCATCAAAGTGCTAATGTTAAAGATACAAATAGTATGTCTTTATAGTGAGTAAAGAAAGTAAACTTTCGCAATAACATTGATTTTAAAATTGGTGAAACAAAGATGCCGGGCCATTTTTATCAATAGTCTCATAGGAAGCATGGAAAACCAGCGGGAGTGTTCTCCCCTGAACTTTCTCGTATACTTCCCCAGTTTAAGTTTTTGAGTTATAGTGTTCACATGACTGCGGACATACAAACAGGCAGACTTTCCGTAGACGGATTTTGTCCAAAATTTGACAGAAACCTACAAATTATGTTTAAAGACCACATACCAAATTTCACACCCGCAGCTCTTATAGTTTTCGAGTTATCGTGTTCACAGACAGACACACAGATACATAGACAGACATAATTCCAAAATTGTGTTTTTTGGACTCAGGGAGGTCTAAAACGTGGAGATTCGTCAAAATCTCGAGTTCGAATTTTTTGACGATTACAATACTTTCTCTTTGTATACTTCGTATTCGAGAAAGTAAAAATGCCGAAATATTGTGGAAGCTATGAAATATCGTTTAGCTGCATGAATACATTCCCTGAGACACACATAGTTGCATGCTTCAAGCATGCAGGATTTTCAAGACGAATGAGTTCGGAGATGCTACTACAGATTTACACTCATCAGAAATAGATTCTCACATATAGAATTATAGTGAACAAAATTTGGTCCTAAATTTTTCATTCTAGAATATATAATGCTGATAAAAATGTGATACCATGAGATAAAAGAGGCGGACGCGGACACTGTTGAACTTGTCCGAGGAGTTTCAACAAAAGAGTCATCTCGAAACGCCTCAGTTCCAGAAATTGCTGCATTCCATAAAGTACAGATCTATATTATCTAATCAATAATTTATAAGCAATGCATATTAAATTTATACTTCAGATATGCATTTTAATAAAAAGAGCTCTAAATAAAAAAGAGAAAGAGATGCGTATGTTTATTTTATTTTTAGCATAATTTATTGTAGTAATTTACTGTATTTTGATTCGCTTATAATGAGAAGTCCGGTATAACGAAAACTCACAGCATTCGTGGATTCTCGGTATAATTAGGGTTACCATCATTTTTTAGTTGAAATCGTGAAACACCATGGGTGGGTCAAAGTATAGTATAAAATTTTAAATGCTGCCTACGATCATCTTTCATAACTTGTCACAGAGTTTGAGGAAGTGAAAAAAATTAAGACGTCAGAATGCAAAGAATACAATTTTTATTCACGTTTGGTAATTCAAAATTATGGTAATGATAAACGGAATTAAAACAAATCTGCCAAAATTTTTAATTTTCAATTTGAACTGGGGTCTGGATAAGGAGGCTTATCTACTTTTTCATCAACAATGGATGCAAACAGTGTATTGTTTAGCAACGGATTCGGAAAGCCATCGCGCTTTTGCGCATGCGCCGGGGGGACTTATTTTCATCAAAATAAGGGGAAAGTGAAGAATGGAAGAGTGATACTTACATTTTACTGAGCGTGATCTAACAAGGAACACCGGAAATGAGCTCATATGACTCATTGCCTGACACCCCTTTCCTGTGTAAAATCGTCCAAAAGTGGTAATCTCGGAATTCGTTGCTGAACAGTAAACAATGAATTTTCTTTCATTGGCGGAATGCCTTCGGCTTTTTAGAATACGTCAGATTTTCTCAATTACAACCAAATTTCTCTCTCGCCGCTTTCACTGGCATATATCCGGATATTTTAAAGATCCGGACACTAGTCCGGACGTGATCTTGAAATCCGGAGATATACAGGGTGTCCGAATCAAATGTCCCTAATATGAACAGACAATTAAAAAAATCTATCAGCGATACGATGGCGATATTAGGCAAAATTGGCTGTTGAATTCTTAGGTTTTGGCGACAATTTTTATTTTTCGCGTATATATGAAAACTGAGGCTGCATGCGTTCAAAATGCAGATTGTCCAGAAACTGCCGCAGCGTGTTGCATTTGCAGCTGAGATGTTATCTCGCATCGAAAATGAATGCGATTTTCTAAACCCCATCATTTTTTCAGATGAAGCAATATTTCATGTGAGCAACAAAGTGAATATAAGCACAACTGCAGAATTTGGGGCTCAGAAAACCCCCGTGCAGTACAGGAAGTGGAAAGAAACAGTCCAAAAATCGATGTGTGGTGCGCTCTTTTACAGGATACAGTCATAGGACCATTTTTCTTTGCTCAGACTTCTGTGACGGCAAACATTTACCTGGACATGTTGCAAATTTAGGCAGTACCCCAAATGCATCATTTACAACCCACCGACATCTTCCAACAAGATGCTGGGGCACGGATGTTCGAGCATTTTGCCGGAACAGGACTACAGGCTGGATATCCTCAGGGTTACTAAGGGAGCCCACGTGGAAGTGCACTGATTTTTTAATAAAAACTTTATGAGTACTGTTTTCTAATTTTACAGTTTTCTTAAGCTATTTAACTTTCTGTTAAGCATAGAGACCTCTCCAAATTAGAGACATTTGATTCGGACACCCTGTAGTATAATGGACTTTTACTACGGTTTAGATGTTTTGATTAATGTTTCCTGTCAATCCATCAATGTGCCAAATGAGTTGACTTGATTGCAAAACAGAATTATATGAATATTTACCTGATCTTCCTCTGCAGATGCACATGGGGCACCGCTCAGAGGGCGAGGATGGGGTGAGGGCCCTCTGGCAACCGGGGCCACATTTGAGTCGAGAGCAGAAGGGATCGCTGAAAACATTGAGCTGCATGGAATCTGAAGAGGGAGGAAGTATACATTCAGATAATGGAAAAGGGTAGATTTATTATCATGGCTTACTTACATTGCGAAAAAAAGCTGTTTTTCTTGTTTATAAAGCTATGACAACGTAATGATCACATTTTTAAATATTCCGCAGAAGTTTGAATGAATTCGTATATTTTCTTTTATAGCTACTAGTTATACAGCTAATGAATTTTACTTTACAAGTTAATGACTGTTATAAAACATTGGAAATAATTCTTGAAAGATAAACAACGCAAATTAATTTACAGCCTACCAAAGAGAAAATAATTAAAGTGGTTTCAGGTTTACTTTTTCGATATTCTTAATTTCTTAGGATATAAAAACATAATTTTATGCATAAATCTGAGTAAATTTCAGGACCATTAACGTTATATTTTTGCATAAACGTGCAATCAAAGCTATACTTTTGTCAATAGAAATACAGTTAAAGCAGAGCATACTATGAGCAAAGTAAAGATATGCTGGGTAATACAATGAATTTAAAATTAAGTATTATCACTAAGTAATTTCATTTTTCCTATTACTTCAAAAATTTATAAGAATGCTTAACTAATTGGCTTATCAGAACAATTGTTAGGTTAGAAATTCTTGTGTATTACTTTATTTATTGCAACTTGTCTAAACATAACATCTTAATTCGCGTAACTTAAAAATTTCGGTGTGATAATTGTTATTTTTTGTACTTTTTCCGCCCTGTGTTCGCTACAATACAGATAAACGTTTTTCCTACGTTAATGAATTACATGACTTATAACGTTTAAGGTACACACAGGATAATGGAGTATAGCTGAGAGCTGAAAATTAACTTAGTCAAAATGAATATTAAAATTCAAACATAAAAAAAATATTTTCCTTCTCAAAAATATGTAGCACACAACCGACAAAACTTTTTGTTTAGTGCAAGGACTCCCATGCTATCTCTATATGTTATACAAATTTATGTGATATTTACAGGAACAGAAGTAACCAATAATGAGCCGAAGCATTTTTTAGAGAAAACATGAAATCACTTATGGAAAAGAAGTTCAGAGATCTTCTACACTATCACCAAAATCGTGCAAACTAATGAAATAAAAGCTATCTAAAGCTTTATATATTGTTGCAAAAGTATAATGTCTCTTTCCTGCCTCACTATTCGTATGTTTGGAAAGAGAGTTTTACAGGGGTAAGAATGGGATTGCCGGCCCTGAACCCCTGACCTTGGCGACGAACTTGGTGACAATTTTGGCGACCTTGGCGACAAATCGATGATTCCTGAAAATGCGACCCTTTTCTCGATATCTTTATTAGGAAAGAAAATGCGCTTGAATGTACGAGAAAATTCTATGTGACGTCACTGCCTGTCGGGGAGAGTATACAATGTCCGCACTTGGATCAGAGAGGTGTTGTTGATCGACTGGA
This sequence comes from Araneus ventricosus, assembly GCA_013235015.1. NCBI lineage: Eukaryota > Metazoa > Arthropoda > Arachnida > Araneae > Araneidae > Araneus > Araneus ventricosus. The sequence continues at coordinate 16,672 of BGPR01017536.1, read as the reverse complement.
AGGATTTTGGAGTTTCGTCTGTAGCGCGAGCTAGAAAGCTGGTTAGCTGAGCGCTATTGAAAGTGCTGTTATTGGCGTTATTAGTAATTTCCTGACTGTTTGTGTTGCTAAATCTCAAAGTACTGAACTGTTATTACCTGTGAATTGTTGTCTGTTTACGTTGCTAGTCTGTGCAAGATCTATCGTTTCCTGTTACCCGTGCTACGTGCTTTCCTGCATATTTGTAAATAAACCTTCATTCTCCATTATCCTGCGTGTTGGACTGTTTACACCATACACCCACAGAACGATTTTTGTAACAATATTCTAAACAGGGCTTTAGCGAATAATTCACGCGTATTGAGTCCTTTGAAATACATTTAAAAAATTAGTAATTCGGCACAAAGACTGTATATAATACTCGATAAGAGCAAGCTGGGTGGTATACTCACATCTTCTCTGGAATCTGTCGCAGATGCAGGTTGGGCATGGTTTTGCGTTGGTGTCCAATCTGCATCCTGGCCCACAGTTGGGCGGTGTGCACAGGGGGCACTGGCAAGTTGGGCAGCCGTCACTTCCCAGTACCTGCTGGCAGTGGCTTTCGCACTTGACAGGAGAACACTGCCATGCAGGAGGACCTGAAGGAACAAAAAGAGACAAAACATCAAATCAAGCAGATCATTCGTAAAAACATATCTGCCACCATCGCGAATTGTAGTTTGACTGAGTATAGTAATTGTCTAGTGCAGGGGTTCCCAACATTTTTCCCCTCGTGTACCCCTTGATTGGTCTTTTTATTTTCGCCCACCCCCTTCTTCTGAGATATCCCCCCCCACCGACCATTCGTCTATGCAAAGAAGCTTTTATCAATAATGTAAAGGGTTTAGGTAAGCTTAAGAGTCAAATGACTGGGGTTAATAACATTTGATTGACTTATTTTTGATTTTATATTTTTTCCCATTTTTACAATAGTATTAGTTAAACGCCAAAATAAATGAAACCAGTATTGTAATAATTTCACATTAACTTATAAGGATATCTAGAAATTACACATCTTTTTACTTTCTTTTTTATTATTATTTTGAGGGCACACTTTAGGACTTGCACAACTTTCAAATTTACATTTTGCACAAACTTGGGAAAAAAAAAATTCAGTAACATTTTTAATCCTTTATGTTTTCTTGTGTCCGTCATTACCGGGTTTGAGTTCGCGTACCTCCAGGGGTACTCGTACCGCAGGTTGCGAATCTCTGGTCTAGTGTAATAAATGCCTTAATTTCTGTTCAAGGGGTAGTTTTGCTTGTTTTGCAGTTTAAATAGAAATTTTTGTATCTGTCTTCTTCCCCATCGGGGGGACACCGTGAGTTCGCGGAGGAGAGACTGCCGTATAAGTAAGCAGGCTCTCGTCAACCCGATGGCACAATAATGGTGGTGTGGCTCTTTGGGCCCACTTCCGATAACGGGTCGTACCTCGGTAAAACGAGGGGTTGTTGCATGAGCCGCTCGTAATGGGGGCTAGTATGCAGGAACCACAGTGCCCGACTATCAGTTGCGGCGACCGGTCTTTCAGCTGTTTACCCTTATGCTTAGGCAGGGCGGGGTGATGTTCCTATCTGTCTTCTTATTATGTGGTTTGTTTTTCCTTCCCAGAAGGGGAAATAGTATGCACATGCATGCACGAAATTGTCTATGTTGATAATGAAAATAAGCAATGAAATTAATATATGCTGATAAATTATAATCAACTTCATTAAAATACGAAAATAGTATGTTGTTCTGCATACTTTTAAATATTTTGTTCACGACTTTTGTATAGATCCACGTAAAAGACAAGTGAAAATGATTACCAAGAGATTTACTATGGTGAATTACGCTCGATATTCTCACTGAGATTAAGTTTAAGACATCTGTTGGCATGCAAAAAATTTGCAGTGCAGCCTTCACGTTATATTTAGTTCTTTCTTTCTTAGGGATTTTTTCATTCAGTTGAAATTTGAACTTCAGTTCAGAAGATAAACATCAACTAATAACACCGCAAAATTTTTATATAGAATTTCTAATGCGAAGATAAAAAAAAAAAAGCGAAAGTCAGACCGCTTTTATCGCCGTCAAACTTAGCCTGATCGCGATCAACTTAGCCTGAATAACAATAAATGAGACGGGTTTAATTTGAAATTTTTTAAGCATCGAAAGAGCCACGAAGAAATGCAAAGAAAAACCAAAGCTGTACAGAAATACTTTTTTACAATCTATCACATCTGATAACTTACTTGTTTCGGAATTTTGTTTTTTCATTTACTAATTACCATTATCGCAGTTTTCGGTATTAATGCGTCTTGTAAAAGTAAAAACTGAAATCATAAAGATTTAGTTCATTGCGTTTCAAAGATAACATTTAAAAACGAGGAGAATAACATCAGCTCGAGGAAAAACAGGCTGTACAAGACCAAAAAAGTTAATGACAGAAAGGGTGGATGCCAATTTATTCTGATGAAAGGAGTGATCTTGACTTAATATCGTAACTTCATTCTCTAGAAGAAACCGCAAAAATGAATAAGAGAGAGAGAGAGAGAGAGCATACTCACGCCCTTCACATTTGCAGTTGGGACAAGGTTTGGCACTGTTGTCGATGATACAGCCAGGATCGCACTTCGGCGTCGAACACTGAACAGCTTTGGAATAGTCAGAGAAAAAAAAGCATTTAAAGTATTTCAAAATTTTTTCACACTTGTATACAATATGTATATCTCAAATGAAAAAGGTATATCTAAATACTTAAGTGCCCTTTCTAATGAAGTAATTGATTGACTTAATCCCACCTTTGCCAATATTTAACGAGGTAGATGGAAACTGCGCACATCCTTCGTTATAGACCATTGGATTAATCTTCAGAACAAATTTTCAATTTTGACGTGAAAACATCTTTCCGCTCGTTACAGTGATAGTCGGTCGGTCGAACTTTCTTGTGTGACAAAATACCGTCAGATTTGAATCGCTAATAACTACGAGACTAATTATGCGAAAAGAATGGTTGACCCCACAACGGAGAGATCATATCTGTGAGAGTTTGTCGCATAGTATTTGTTTTGCCTGTGACGTCATCGTAGCAGTGTAGGCGCATGCGCGCGATTGTTATAAACTAGCTTTATGTAAGGTTATAAATAAGTGTAGCGTGGAAACGCGTTTAGCTAGGAGGGTGATTCTGGTGTCATTTTAAAGAACTCAAGGAGTATTACTAGGACCCAAAGTGATACAATAAAAATATTTATCAGAATATAAGTAAAAATCGGTATTAAATTGAAAATTTCAAACTCCGCATGTTTTTTTATTATTGCATGCAGAGTTTTCTTTCGAATTGTACGAAACTTACAGAATACTTGACAGTACGTAAAAGAAACATTGTATTAAAATTTAAATTCAAAAATTTGAGTATTACGGGTAGTATGAGCATTTGTAGTAAACAATGTTTTACTGCGCATGCGCGAAATGTAGTTCCTTATATTGTCAACGGATGCCATCAAAAGCTACTCTGAATAAAACATAAGAAAGGCTCAGTTCGGGTCCGCGTCGTAGATTTTTTCATGAAAACGTCGGGATAAAATCATAAAACAAGTGTTTCGTATTAATATGTACTTTAATTATCAATCTCTTTAATACAATATATACACAGAGTAGTATAATGGTTAAAGAATAGAAAAATCACAAGCTACCACAGACCCTTGCTACATGCGATAAACTGTTGTTTTTTTTAGCAAAACATCTAGTGCAAAGTTTCTAGGCCCTGACGTACTTTGAAAAATGAAATTTCGGAAAAGACACTCACCTCCGGTTCCTGGGCAAACACAGCTAGGGCACGGTTTTGTCGCGTAATTTATGATGCAGCCGACGTCACATTTGGGTTGGGAGCACTGAACAACAGGAGGACCTTAAAAGAAAGTGAACAGTTATCTCTGTGAGGTATATATGATACAATTACACGGTGATTCAAAATTATGCGTACGAATTTCTAGAAGGCCCAGATGATCAATAAATAAACCATATTCGCACGGAAAAGTGAAGTTGATAATATTATTTTATAGTTATAGAAGATATACATATATACACTATATGCCCAAAAGTATCCGGACACTTGCAGATTTTCACATTTTTTAGAATTTCTGCGAAGTGGTTTAATTGACTGCCTTTAAACTTCGGATATGTAAAGAATAGACAATAATTCACATTTTACATTGAAGATTTGGTCCTGAGTGCAATTAGGGGGCCGTCTACAAACTGATGAACACAAAAAGGTTTTTGGCCCACCCCGCTTCACAGAATACTGATAACAAGATGAAACTTTCAGAAATCGTAATGTTTAATGTACATAATATTTACAAGAATTTTCGTAAACTCAGCTTAAATATTTAGGAAGATATAAAGGTTTTCTTAAAACATTTCAAATTTTTCCACCTGTTTTTTGCTTATAAAATGTAGAGTTTTCTGTTATATTATACAAAACTTACAGAAAAGATGACAATATGTTAGAGAAGCATTTTGTAAAAATTTGGAAAAGAATTGTTGAATATTAGAGGAATTAAGAGCAATTTTAGTAAATAATGTTTTACTGCGCATGCGTGAAACATAGTGTAATTTTTCTTTCACAACGTTAAAGCCAGATATATAGGGCAACTTATATAAAAAAATTCAGTTCAATATCAATAGTATTCAGAAAGATATCGGCATTACAAGGAGCAGAATTTTAGCTCCTGTCGAACAGAAGCTAAAAGATGAGGGGTTGTACACAAATTGATATTTTTTAAACTTGTATCTTTAAATAGTTATATTGAATTGTAAAGTGGCTAGAATTCGTTGCATACCCATGAACACATCTAATATTCGTAACGAATAAAAAATTTATATGTAGAATTATTAAAATATTTTAAGAAAAGAAATTAATTAGATAAAAATTCGTTTCGCCATAAAATAAATATATTTAAAAATATCGTTTGGCCGTAAAATTGTAATATGTAACTTGTTAACAATCATGTAAATAATATAATTAAAGTAATAAAATGTTTGTTATTTATAGTGCCTAATTAGCTGGAATTTAAGTTATGCACGTAATTGATAAGTGTTCATGGGTATGCAGCAAATTCTAACCACTTTACAATTCAATATAACTATTTAAAAGATACAAGTTTAAAAAATATCAATTTGTGTACAACCCCTTATCTTTTAGCTCCTTTTCGACAGGAGTTAAAATTCTGCTCCTTGTAATGCCGATATCTTTCTGAATACTATTGATATTGAACTGAAATTTTTTATATAAGTTGCCCTATATATCTGGCTTTAAAGGTGTAAAAGAAAAATTACACTATGTTTCGCGCATGCGCAGTAAAACATTATTTACTAAAATTGCTCATAATTCCTTTAATATTCAACAATTCTTTTCCAAATTTTTACAAAATGCTTTTCTAACATATTGTCATCTTTTCTGTAAGTTTCGTATAATATAACAGAAAACTCTACATTTTATAAGCAAAAAACAGGTGGAAAAATTTGAAATGTTTTAAGAAAACCTTTATATCTTCCTAAATATTTAAGCTGAGTTTACCAAAATTCTTGTAAATATTATGCACATTAAACATTACGATTTCTGAAAGTTTCATCTTGTTATCAGTATTCTGTGAAGCGGGGTGGGCCAAAAACCTTTTTGTGTTCATCAGTTTGTAGACGGCCCCCTAATTGCACTCATGACCGAATCTTCAATGTAAAATGTGAGTTATCGTCTATTATTTACATGCCCGAAGTTTAAAGCCAGTCAGTTAAACCATTCTGGAGAAATTGTAAAAAATGTGAAAATCTGCAAGTGTCCGGATACTTTTGGGCATATAGTGTATATACAAAGGTAAGCAGATTTGATATAGTTAATGCTAATTTTCGTTTAATCGGAAATTAGCGGCTCATTAGAAGTCTCAAATTCTGCCGAAAGAGTGCAAAAGTATAGAGTTGATGCACTTGGTATAACAACGAAAAGGTCCAGCAAAATACCAATTTTAAAAATGTCTAAAAAATCCACAATTTTGAAATTTTTGTATTCGTTTTTTTCCCCGTGAGTGCTCAGTGTACCAGTTTTTAACCGGTTAAGGACATAACCCGAGTTAAATCGTTTTACAAACCATAGGTTTGACAGACAATTCAAAATAATTCAGTCTTTAAACCGTTAATATAGAGGCAGTGGCGAATCCCGGGGGGGGCGGCTATGGGGCTTTAGCCCCTCCCAGAGCTAAATCAGAATTCTTGATTTTATTTAAAATCGCTACAACTGTTTGTTCTTAATTTCCCTTTCTTAAAAAAATTATAAAAACATGACAACCTTGCTTTCTGGCTTTGACAGACTCGAAAATTTTCCTACTTTTCTAGTCATTGCACTCGTACTTGTAGCGTTGACGCGGCCGAAAGCATTTTTTGGCTGGTTATTTTACTGTATTTTTTATTAAATTATCGAAAGTATTATAGTGTTCTCTATGATTCTTATTGTCAGGTGAGTAAAGTCTGTGAAATTAAAGTGGTTTGGTTCGCATAAGCCATGAGGTTTGACATTCATCACGAAGATATAAAATTTTTATAACCTCAGCCCCTCTCACACCCAAATCCTGGATTCGCCACTGTAGAGAGTGAACTCTCTGTATTCTGCAATTAGAGAGCATTTGTTGCGATATTTATTCAAATTTTCTAACTCATAATTCTATGGCATATTATATCTCTGAAAAGCGAATACAAGAAAAAACTCACCTTGGCAAGTGCAACTTGGGCAAGGTTTCGTGGAATAGTCGATACTGCAGCCTGGGTCGCAATTCGGTGGAGAGCACTGAATAGCTGGAATACCTAGAAAAGAAAGAAATCGTTAAAAAGCGATCGTTAATAAGATTTGTGAACTAGTTTCATTGTTAACAAAATACTACATTTCATCCGACTTCTTCAATTGAAAACTTGTGAAAATATGATTCAAATTATTATAATTTTTTTTTTATAAAAAAAAGGGGGTTGAATTTGCCGCTTCATGCCTATCAAATAATAACAATAAAATTATAAAGATTTCTGGTGATCGAAATAGTCGATATCCCATCGGAAATTTCACTTACTGTGCAGCCAGAATTGAAACAACTAAAACACATGATTATGAGCTTCTCTGTCATTCTAATATTCGTTACTTCGAACTGCAACAAAATACCTACTGATGTGCGACTTAAATGAAATAGTAATTTCTTACAAATAAATTATAAAGATTTCTGGTGATCGAGATAGCCAATATGCCATCGGAAAGTTCATTTACTGTACAGCCAGAATTGAAACAACTAAAACAGATGATTATGAGCTTCTCTGTCATTCTAATATTCGTTACTTCTAACTGCAACAAAATACTTAATACAACAAAATACTTACTACTGATGTGCGACTTAAATGAAATCGTAATTTCTTACAAGTAAAACACAATTTTTGATTCACAAGCTACCGCATCTCAATTTTCACACCACTCAAGTATTATATTATGTAAATAGAATACTTGTGCCCGTCTAAGACTGGCTTTTAGCTTGACAACGATATCTCAGGTCTGATTTTCACAGATTTATTATCGAAAGTTGTAGTAAAAGATCATGCACCGTGGCAGAGTGCTTAAGAAATAAAAAAGTCATGGGAAACAGAAATGATAAATCATTTGACACTAAATTTCGTTTTGCAAAATGTATAAATATTCAATTCCAAAATTAAGTACGAAAAAGAAAGAACCTTTTCAACGGAAACGAAAGTGAAGATCTCCTAGAAGTGGGAAAATAAATTAATTCTAATATAACTTCTATTTGATATCAGCGAAGTTCCGCATCGATGAATCAAAATAAAATAAAAAAAGAAACTGCTAAAAAAACTCAGCTAAAAAACCCTGTCCTAACTCCTATTTGATATTAAATCATCACAGAATCAAAACAGTATCCCGTGTGTAGTGAATGCTAATTTGTAGACAGACAATCTCAATCTCTTTGTCACGAAGCCAAATTCCTGAGCGTTACCGAAATTTGAGGATTATTCTAATATAGATACTCTAATATCTACAGTTTAGAGTCTTAAGAAACAGATACCTTGAAGAAGACTCACCTGGGCAGGAGCAGCTTGGACAAGGCTTGGTGGAATAGTCTATGTTGCAGCCGGCATCACACTTCGGTGGAGAGCACTGTATGGCTGGGGGACCTGTAAGGCAAGATATCGCTTGTTCTTAAGGATTTCCTAATCACTGATTCACAATCTTACAAGTTCGCACTGACAAAAGACAAGATTTTGGTTCACTCATTTCTTTATAATCCACAACAACAAACCCTATACTGAACTCCACATGTCTTCTAAAATTTGGAGATTAGTTAAAAGCAAATGATCCATAACCGTAGCGGTTTGTTGTTTAAGAAAATGTTTGCTTTAGCACAAATATTAAAGAATAATCTTTTAAGAATCGGATCAATTAGTTCTAAAATTTGTCTCAAGAAAAAATAGAAAAAAGTATTTCTGCATGAATTGCTACGATGTGCCTGGCTTTTATTCGGAATAGAAATATTTGGAGCATCAAAGCAAAGAGGCTGCAATTGTATTGGTTATATATTAATAAAGTACATTTTCCCTGTTGTATTTTTCATAAATTTCCTTCATAGCTTCTTCTGTATTTGAGCCAGATGTATATTGATGAATTACCAAGTCTTTTTTATATACATTCTTGTATTGAATCCAATATTTATGTGGATTTCTTTATTCTGCCATGAATCGTCCATTGGGAAATTTGCTGAACAGCTAGCTCATGTCATGTACCCCTTTCCACTTTTAGAACATGTATGAAAAAGTTTATAAAATCTGTATTTCTAATGGAACTAATGTATATACTCATCGTTTCCTATTTGATGCTACATAATTACTGTGCAGAAACAGTGTTTTCATTCTTTTCGCACATTTGCATCTGGTCACATTTGTATGGTCTTGCATCATTAGTAGCCATTACGTATTGCTATAACTGTTGAGTTTGTAGTCACATCTTAAGAAACTGCAAAAAGATGGCAGAATATTTGGTGGAAAAGCCTCTACTGAAAAGATGCGTCATCTGCTAACAGAGTATTGCAAAATCGTGAAGAACATCGAACGTTTTTATGCGTTTTCAACAACCACATTCTTTTGTATATTGCAGTCTTTTTTCTCTTTGTCCATCGACGTCTTGAATATGTTTACACACGATCTTCGAGGAATATTCAAGACGATCCTCTTCGTCACAGGATATTGTGCAATGGTCTTGAACATTACCATAAGCGCGGCACAAATTCCTTTGGAGATGGACAGCATTAAAGAAAAACTGTTGAGCGAGAACACTGAGTACGTCGAAAAAATGAAATACGTAGATTTTAAGAATCTACTTGATGAAATCCTGCGCAAGAGAAATCATCGTTTCGAGAAGTTTCATACGATTTTCGAGTTCGAGAAGAGTTTCATTCTGAAGACATTTGGAATGGTAACTGCACAAGCGATTTTCTTTTATCAAATAACTGAATAAGAAATATAAAACATAGCGACATCTTTGTTCATGATTAGATCTGTAAATTATGAATTCTATCTTAAGAACGATTCCGTTAGAAAGTTGTCATTATTACTGGAGAAAACTTCTTCAGATCGGATTTAATTAGTTTTGTCTATTGCAAAAGGTAAAATATACAACAATTTATTCGTTTATTTATAATTTAAATGAAATTTTTGAGAACCAGTTTTTATTATCAGATCGCTTATCTTTCACTAGAGACGTTTTCAGTACATTTACTGAAAATATTTGATTTTTTTTTTACTTTTAAAGAAATTAACTGATCAGATAGCTAATATTTTTAGTCATTAAATCCAGAAAGCAAATGCTTCAAAGAGTGTAAGAATTGATCTCCTGTTATTGTTTAATGAAAGAAATGCAAATATACTACCTTTAAGAAATGATCATTCAGTTCTACCAATCACTAGATTTTTATGATGAGTAGAATTTGATTTAATCCACAGCATTAATTCTCTTTCATTAGCGGCAACACCATGTTTTTGCTGAGTCGTGTTTTTCCCATATGCTTGAATTGGCATTCATAGCTTGCGTGTGCGTAGTTTTCAGGTAAATTGTTTATGAAATATTACCAAGAAGGTTTGAATAAAAGCAGAGAATGAAGCCTGAAGTTCTGAATGCCCCTTCCATCATTTATCTTACAAATTTTAGCTATACAAATTAGACTAAGCAGAAATTCAACATGAATCTTACTTCTGTGGATGGCTCCACAATCGCAGGAGGGGCAGGGCTTGGTGTTGTAGTCCACTCGGCAACCTTCGGAGCACTTCGGAGGAGAGCACAACATGGTAGTAGCACCTGCAAAAAGCACCCGAATCCTTTCATTTATTCAATCTACAAGTCATTGAGTGGGTGAGAAAATATAGAAGAAGATAATGCTACTCCGTTTTGAATTTTTTTCGCTTCCCAAAGAATTTCTAGAATGAGAAATGCATTTACCCGTCATAACTCCACCGCAAGAGCAGCTAGGGCATGGTCTGGAATCGTAGTTGACCCTGCAACCCGGATCACACTTGGGAGGAGAGCAGAGAATATCGGAAACCCCTTGAAAGAAGCATAAAGTAAATCGAATATTCATAATACAGATGCAGATCACTCTTCGAAGAAGAAACTATTATCTTACCGGTTGTGCTTCCGTCACAGACACACACAGGGCAAGGCTTGGCATTGTAGTCGATTCGGCAGCCTTCGTTACATTTCGGGGGCGAACACAGAATACCTGAGGGGATGCGAGGGAAAAAATCACTTATAAATCACACTAACACTTATAAATACCTGCTTCATTATTTTATTGAAATGCCATTGACTACAGTTTATTTTTTCTTGCATTCATGTGCCACTGTATGATGTTAATTTTCGTAAAGGGTCAGTGGCGTATGCAAAAAATGCATAAGCATTAATTAGAGATCTGCAACATCTTCAGGCTAGCATTGGAATGCCCGCAGACAGTGGCGAATCCAGGATTCGGGTCTGGGAGGGACTGAGGTCATAAAAATTTTGTATCGTAGTGACGAATGTCAAACCTCATGGCTTCTGTAAACCAATTTTACAGACTTTCCTCACCTGACAATAAGAATCATAAATAACACTACAATACTTTCGATAATTTAATAAAAAAATACAATTAAATAACTAGACAAACAATGTTTTCGACCGCGTCAAAGCTACAAGTGCAAGTGGAATGACTAGAAAAGTAGGAAAATTTTTGAGCCTGTCAAGCCAGAGAGCAATGTTGTCACGATTTTATTATTTTTTTGCAAATGAAAATTAAGAACAAACAGTTGTAGTGATTTTAAATAAAATAATTTCAGTTTAGCTCTGGGGGGGGGCTGTAGCCCCATAGCCCCCCCCCCTGGATGCGCCACTGCCCGCAGAAGGGATGCTTAGGAGAAAATGGAGATCGGATTTTATTTATCATTGTGTTGTGTTCGAGATGTAAGTTGATCCAAGAAAACAACGCCAAGTTTCGAATCCAGCATTTATTTTACATAGTTTAGATTTGGAGGCCGTACATTTATATGGATTTGACTGCAGTTAAAGATACAGTTGAAGCTGTACTCATTAACATGAATATTAACAAGGATATAACATTCCCTCCTTAGTTAAAAAATAATGAATTGAACATGAATTTAAACACAGTCACAACATTAATCTATCAGGTGCTCTTCTAACTCTCGTGCTTCGGCGAAGAGTACTAGGCTTGTTTTAATTTGACATTTTATTTACATTATTTAAATAAATAGCAGTAAATGTAGGAGTAGCATTCTATCCATGTTCTGGAACCTCATATTCTGTTACTAAACCAGCGGGAGTGACCTCCCCGAAACTTTCTCGCATACGACCAGTAATGTGGGGTGAGTAAACACCAAGTGAATAGGTAAATATTTTTTGGGTATTGACCTAAGGCCTGGTTAGAGAAAAAATTATGAATGGTGATTTACAATGAAACATATAAAATTTATGAATTCCAAATACTTAATATTTTGCAAAAAAAATTGCGTATTGTCGCAATTGTGACGCGCGCTGAGGTACCACAACTTTATTTAACGTTTTTCAGTACGAAATCTTACTATAGATATCACACAAGATTTCACCATAGCTCTGGTTCATCACTGGCGTCTATCTGGAGGATGTCAGAACGAAGTTTTCGCTTTGGAGGGGTTGCCATAATTTCCGAAGCTCGGATTTGCAGCTCGTGACAATTTCCTTCGTAGACCGCCAAGGTTTAAAGCCAACCATACTAACTTGAGTAAAATAAGCGAAACTCTCGCCAACACACAGTCGCAATGCGCATTTTGAACCAAATATGCAATTTGAACAATTTTTTTAACGGATTGAAACGAAAATTGGCCACAAATATACAATTAAGGTAAGAAGGCCACGTACGAAATTTCATATGTCTCAGTCATTATCTTAAAGAATTATTGTGTTCACAAGTTTGCGATTATACAGACCAACGGACAGTCAACACTTTGACGGAATTGGTCCAAAATTTTATACGGACCTACATTCATGATGATAAAACTGTGTAACAACTTTCATCCATCTAGCTATTTAAGTTTGTGGTTATAGCGTTCACATGAACACGGACATACAGACAGACAGACTTCCCGTTGACGGATTTTGTCCAAAATTTGAGGGAAACCTTCAAATTATGTGTAAAGACCACATACCAAATTTCACCCTAGTAGCTCTAATAGTTTTCGAGTTATCATGTTCACAGACACACAGACAGACGTAATTCCAAAATTGTGTTTTTCGGACTCAGGGAGGTTTAAAACGTGGAGATTCGTCAAAATCTCGAGTTCGAATTGTTTGACGATTACAATACTTTCTCTTTGTATACTTCGTATACGAGAAAGTAAAAAGGATAAAACTGAATTACCTGATTGCCCTGTACCAAGACACACGCAGGCGGGGCAAGGCTTTGCACTGTGGTCGACCTGGCATCCTGGATCGCATTTTACAGGCGAGCAGATGGTTCCAGTGAGGGCTACAACACAAAAGGCACATCGTTAAAATTACAGAAATCTGAGAAATCCTAGGAGTAAATAAATTTGCTTGTGCAAAATGAGCATCCCATTAGATCTAAATCCCTCATCAAAAGGAACTGCGAAATTGCATTATTCTGAAAGGTATTCATTTTTATTGTGTTTATATGAATGAATAACGAATAAAATCAAACGGACAGAGTATCATTAAAGAGTTGAACTGAAAAATGTCGAATGTTATTTACGTCGGATGTTATTTCTGAAATCATATGACTCAGTAATGCTTTAAAAGTGTCGAACGCTTGAATCAAATCACTTTTGACGTGAAAACGTCTTTCCGTTCGTTACAGTGATAGTCGGTCGAACTTTCTTGTGTGGCAAAATACCATCAGATTAGAATCGCTAATAACTTCGAGACTAATAATGCGAAAAGAATGGTTGACCCCACAACGGATAGATCATATCTGTAAGAGTTTGTCGAGTAGTATTTGTTTTGCCTGTGACGTCATCGTACCAGTGTAGGCGCATGCGCGCGATTGTTAAGAACTAGCTTTATGTAAGGTTATAAATAAGTGTAGCGTGGAAACGCGTTTAGCTAGGAGATTGATTCTGGTGGCATTTTAAAGAACTCGAGGAGTATTACTAGGATCCAAAGTGAGTCAATAAAAATATTCATCAGAATATAAGTAAAAATCGGTATTAAATTGATCATTTCAAACTCCGCATGTTTTTTTTATTATAACATGCAGAGTTTTCTTTCGAATTGTAAGAAACTTACAGAATACTTGACAGTACGCAGAAGAAACATTGTGTTAAAATTTGAATTCAAAAATTTGAATATTACGGAAAATATGAGCATTTATAGTAAACATTGTTTTACTGCGCATGCGCGAAATGCAGTTCTTTATATTGTCAACGGATGCCATGAAAAGCTACTCTGAATAAAACATACGAAAGGTGGAGTTCGGGTCAGCGGCGTAGATTTTTCGTGAAAACGTCGGGATCAAATCAAAAAACAAGTTTTTCGTATTAATATGTAATTTAATTATCAATCTCTTTAATACAATATTTACTCATAGTAGTAGAATGGTTACAGAATGGATAAATCCCAAGTTTATCGTATGTAGCAAGGGTCTGTGGCAGCTTGTGATTTATCTATTCTATTACCATTACACTACTCAGTGTAAACATTATATTTAAGAGATTGATAATTAAATTACATATTAATACGAAACACTTGTTTTGTGACTTTATCCCGACGTTTTCACGAAAAATCTACGGTGTGGACCCGAACTGCGCCTTTCTTATGCTTTTTATTTAATTTAAAAAGAGGCACAAAGTAATTCATGTTCACTCAATAAATAATGAGGAAAATAAAAATCAGGAAAATCACTTAATCATTTTCATATTCTGAAGTTTCTTAACTAGATAGAAATAGCCCACTCTATTGTGTTTATATAAAGGAATAACAAATTCTTTATTCATTTGAACTATATTCTCCTGAACTATATTATTACTATATCTCACTAGATGATTTTTCATTATAATAACATTCCTCTTCATGATTTAAAATTAATGATAATAACATGCCCAACTGTCATATCGTTATTTAAACTAACAGTTCGGTATGACAATTAATGACACTTCATGGTTTGATAAAATATTTGTTAAATAAAGAAAGTTTTACTCCCAAAGCGATTACCTGATATTTTAATCCGTATCTTGCTTTAAGTTGCAAATGCCTCTACACCTTTGCTCCAGTACAAAATTACTGCTTTAGGCAAAATGATATTACGCACTGTACTATAAGCAGAATTAGTGCGGCTTTCAAACATACCTATTTATCAGTAGAAATGAGAAATCTTAAAACACGCAAAAAGTAAAAATTCTAAAGGTAGGAAAACTTTTGCGTCATCTAACATGTAATAAAAAAAGCAATGACAAATTTTTCATTTATTTTTTCTGTTTTAGTTTCACTACTGTTGAGTTTGTTTGGTGAAAGGAAGGGAAGAACTGTTCGCACCACAAATGTTCCAATCAAATTCGAAATCTACTTTTTTTTTGTCTCTCTTTATAAAACTCAATTAAACAAATGCATTTTCTTTTCTGTTTTGAATAACATGTTTGCATTTTACACACGTTTGTAATTTCAAGAAGAAAAAAAACAGTTAACCAGGTCTTATATTTTCTTTTTGGTTAACCGTTCACGTTAAATATTTTAATTATACTTATTTTCAAAGCCTTTCATTTTCTGTTCACATTCGTTAATTTATTTTCTTTAATTTTCTTATTTAAGAAATTTTTGGCATCTAATTATTTTATTTTCCTTTTTCCCTACTCTAAAATCAATTTCAGCTTGAACATAAAAATCGGATTTTATCCCTAACTTTCAAAAATCGACTGATCTTAAACGCATGCTCAGTTGCGAAATAAATAAACCTTGTAAGCAGTAGTCCAATCAAACATTACTGGTTTCATTTGCCTTCCTGGCTGCATTTTGTAGATAAAAATATATAGAATAGATTTAAAAATTTTGATTGATGACAATTTTTTATAAATTATTTTATATATTTTATCAACAATATGCACCAAGTTTACCAATAAAACCTAAAAAGATTTCACTTACCTTTACTTCCACAAGAGCATGCTGGGCAAGGATGTGCGTTGTGGTCAATGTCGCATCCGGGCTCACATGCCGGGACAGTGCACTGGATGGCTGAAATTTAAAATCCATCGAAATCATTATAACAACCTGATTTCTTCCAGATTGGATAGAAGAAGAGATATGCAAGATCATGTTGCTTATTATTTAATGTACAGGGTGTGTCCGAAATGTATCTTTACAACTTTAGAATTTAATAACTTCAAAATAAAACATACTGGATAATAACAAGCGGTTTTTCAACATGTGACAAGTTAACTCATAAGGTTTTTTAATTTCCAGTAGACGCAGATTTGACGAAAATGTGGACGCCATAGGAGAAAGTTCAGTGTTTAGCCTGGTTCATGGAGACCATCGGATACCCAAATACTATGTACTTGTTAGCGTCACGCAGGCAAGAACAAGCACGCCCCTATGGAGGTACTACCTGTTTCCGCCAAATAACGTATATCAAGCTCGGTAGTTGGTGAGGCGGTAGTCCCTTCCATATTGTGTCCCAAGTTCCGTTGCACTTGGAAGCTGGGACTTTGTCTCTATCTTTACTCACTGAACTTTCTCTAGTCACATTTTTCGTCAAACGTCTACTGGAAAAATAAAACTTCATGAGACCAATCTTGTCTATGTTAAAACAAATTCATCTATCTCAATATTTAGTAATAAAACAAATTCTTAAAACTCCCATTCAGATATAATAGTGTAAAAATGTATAATTCATTAGTTGAAGCATAAGATTAGCCAGAAATAAATAAAATAAAAGGAAAGAAAAGAAAAGTACCTGTTAGTGGTCGTGTTCTGCAAATACAGGCAGGGCATGGCTTTTGACCCTGTGGTTGATTCTTATTACAACCGCACTTGGGGAGGTGCGCAGCGGCGAGGAGCTGAGAGAGAAGAGAAGCAAAATTTTCGAAGCCCTCATTGAAGAGAGCAGGAGGCATTTCT
>BGPR01017535.1:0-32353 GCA_013235015.1 Araneus ventricosus | reverse complement strand
AGCACTGTATTTTTTATTGGTAATTAAATAATAATCCCTTGCAGTCTTTCCAAATGTCTTAATTTGTTGATAGTAATCTAATTAAAATAAAATCGTTACTTTTTGTTGATAATTCAATAACAATCCTTCGTAAACTTTTCAAGTGCCTTAATTTGTTAAAAATGGTGCTATCATTAGAAAAAAAACTTTTTCTTTCAAATGAATTTTTCTCATTACTCATGTTGTTTTTGACAAGTGTCCATTAGTTTTTCTCTTCTTATCATTCATGCCCATTAAATATTTGAAAATAAATTTCTTAGAGATCTTTGTGTTGTGTCACTTTTTCACTTTTTAATTTTCTACAAGGTTTGATTGACGAGAAATGAATTTATTTCATTTTTCAAATAATGGCTATTGACCCCAAAAAAGCCAATAAAAATATTAGATATTATTTACAAATATTAATTGGAAAATAGGCAGCCGTATATGATTTAATTTTCTAACATTAATAATTCTTTCATTTAAAATCAACGGGATAGATGGTATTCAATTGTAATAATAGAGAAATTAAAAACTTTGGATATAGACATGGAAAGAAAACCCCTAATTAAAATTCGAGTTTTGTATAATTTAAGATGTCAGTTAATCAGTTTTTAAAAAATTGTCTTTAGAATTAAACCAAGAAAGAGCTGAAAAAATTATTTTAAAGGTGAAGCCATCATTTGTCGTCAGGCACAGACTTTCTAAAAAAAATAATTTTGCAATGAAAAAATAATATTAATAGTTCTTAAATAGAATAGAATTTTTGATAAAAAATATTAGTATTTTTTCCAAGAATAATTCGAAAATAACATGTTTTCTCTTCGTCATTCTAACAGATCAATGGAATTGACAACACAGACCTGCCAACTCTCCTGCTTTTGTCGGTTGTCTCCAGCTTTTTAACAATTTCTCCCGCCTCCCGATTCTTAGTATTTTCGAGAAATCGGAACAAATAAATAGTAATAATAAAAAAAGCAGAAAAAGAACGGCAAAAGAAAAACCCAGCGCTTGCCGCGACCACGTTCTTCTGAAATTTCGAATGCGTGACGTCATTTCGCTATGGATTCTTCATTTGCTCTATGCCGCTGTATCATGTCCAGGCTTGTTGACTAGTGACTATCGCCATGGGTTTTCGGCGCACGCGCTGCTTTGACTATTTAGTACGCTAGGGAGGAAACAGGGAGAATTTGTCTCTTCGGCCGATCTTGTCATGTCGTGTTAGGGTAATCGCCGAAATAATTTTTTAATTTTTTTTGTGCGTGCATTTCTTTTCCTACCAGTCGAGATCTGATGTCATCGAAAGAATCTAAAAAGAAATACCAGACTGTATTTACCTAGGCCTATTCCGGGGAATATTCGTTTATTATCGCGTCGAATAAAGATAAATCGTATACATTTTGTACCACTTGCATGTGCTATTTTTCAATTGCTTCCTGCAAATTCTGCAACAACTTCATCTTTAAAGGAGTAAAGTACATTATCATGCAATTTTTAAATATGACTTATTTGTAAATAGAACTCAACTGTAAATATGAAAAAAAACTATAATCAAGAAATATATATATATGAAGAAATGTAAATCCAAAAATTACAAAAAAATATATAGGTAAGTCAATAATATATATTGGTAATACTGTCTAGAATAATAATAAAATATATATGGAAGAGTGATGACTAAAAAAAGTGTCTTTTAAAAAAACTGATGAGATTATTTTAAAACCCAGCTAAGCAATTTTTAAAAATCAATACGTCTTCATTTATTTTGTAAAAAAAT
The DNA here is from genome assembly GCA_013235015.1 of Araneus ventricosus. Taxonomy (NCBI): domain Eukaryota; kingdom Metazoa; phylum Arthropoda; class Arachnida; order Araneae; family Araneidae; genus Araneus; species Araneus ventricosus. The sequence goes on along the minus strand of BGPR01017535.1, from coordinate 30,558 downwards.
AAAATGTTGAGAAAAGTATGGCCAGAATAAAAGATTGTCTCATTAGGCCCCTCCGCCTTATTTGTACATGAGTTAAATAAAGTAAATGTTGGCGCTGCTGAGCATTTCTGATTATGTATGTATAATTGAAAATGTCTCCCTCTTTTTCAAATCTGGAGGTTGGCAGGTCAAACACTATAAATGTCTAAAAAAATTTGAGACTTATTTTTTATACTTTCTTACCAACTCTAATAAGTATGTATACCTGATGTTAGGAAATTAAAACTGGACAGTTTTTGTAATGTGTTTCATGTTAGAAAATGTTACAAGGATTGACAATGCAACCTACCTGTGACGAAACCTGTCTAACTGACATCACTTTCAACAATGATTGTAAAATATAATGATTGGCAGTTACTTCATTATAACTGCCAACTTCAGAAGCCTACATGTCTTCTGAACTTTGAAAATTATTTGCAAGGCTTTGATTTCTATTCTACATGACTAAATTTTCTCACACTAAATGAATTCTTTTTATTACTTTTAACGTAGGACTACGTTCCTCCCATTGCTCAGGATGGAATTTGATTCACACGCCAAAACGCAACAAAAAACGTTGTTTGGGAGATCCTCTGTATCTCGGTAACTACATATGTTAAAAACATAACTAATGTCTTAATTTAGAGATAAAGGGTAACAACAGAAGTTACAAAAAAAAATTGAAAATCGGAATTGTAGTTCAGCGACTACTGAGTCGCAAAGTTGGCCAAAAATACTCGTGAATTGGTGACGCGATCCTCTATATCTCGGTAATTACATTTGTTAAAAACATAACTAATGTCTTATTTTAGAGATAAATGGTAACAACAGAAGTTACAAAAAAAAAATTTGAAAATCGGAAAAGAGACACGCGAGTAAAGTAGTCCTACGCCTTTACCGTCAGCGGCTGTTTGAAAAAGACAGCCTTCCGTCATTTGTTCTTAATGGCTTGTTAATTTTTTTCTAAGTGACTGTCAAAAATCGTAATCCAAATCTGTTCCCCTTTTTTATGCTTTTGAACGAAACTTTTATTCAGTAAACATTTGCTTCATATAATACCAAAACAAGACATTGTTTTTTATTATAAAATAGGGCCTTGAATTTAATTATTGGCAAAATGGTTGGTAAGTACTTAAGTGTTCCCCTTCGTTGTCCCTTGAGTTTGTCGCCAGTGTGGCAACACAAATAAGCTGATGGAGAATTTCCTCTTGCAACTTTTCGACTAATATTCTTTGTTGTTGAGTTGAAGACCTACTATACTAAATTTGAGAGAAATGAAAATTAAAAATAATTATTGATTTAAAAATTAAATAAAAATGTGTATATAATCTCTTTTTAAATACGATTATTTTGAATAATAATATGAAGGAAATGGTGGTTCTAAATGGCAACTAAATTTGAAACTTGGAGGAAACTGAAATAAACCGTTGGAGCTGGAAGTCTGTAAAATAATTTTTACTATTTATCATAGCGACTCAAAATTAATTATGTTTAAACTGAATACAACTCGAAACTATAGTCTTGGACTGGACGACATCGATATCTGATACTTCATTGTTTCATACGCAAATACAAGAATAAAAATTTTGGAGTCTTTTATCGCAAGATATTGATTTATAAATTAATGTTATTTTGTATTCATTTTTAAGTCATCTTATGCTCTGAAAAGCTCGTGTTCAGCAAAATATGCACGCTATTTCAACATTAGTAGTATAGATTTGATTCGAAAAGTTTATCAATGCATTTCTATTAAAGTTGAAACGAAATGCATTGATATCATTCATTATTTTATTCGATTGTGTTCCAAAATATGTTTCGAAACTCCATCTCAATAGATATTGCCTGTTTAAAAAGAACTTAAAATAAGCTTTAATTTCTATACAAAAAAGAATATACACAGCTGTATTTATTAACTTTTTAGATTGATTCATTTCATGTACATAATGCTTTTATTTTCTACAGAAGTAATAAGATTTATAATCTGCGTCAAATATCAATAAGTGTTGCTCATTGAAATTTATTTAATATTCAGTGCTGTGCAATATCTAACACTGTAACGTTCACTTACTTTTGGGGATAGGTTATTTTCGTGTGCATTACAAAAAATACTCAGTGGTGCATGTCAGGCTCACATGAAGAAGATTCCATGAGCTAGAATAAGTATTTTCTACAACAATTTTCAATTTTATGAATTCACAATTATTTAATCTGTCAGAACTGCGCGCGCAAACAGCTGCACGCTTGTCTCCGTTTGTCACAGTCATTAAAAAAACAAAAAACAAATATGGGAGGCAGCGCCACCTATTAACACCAAAGATAATTATATTTGTTAAAACCTAAAAATAAAGTCATTATTCCAGTTTGATTCCTGATATAACAACAATGCTAACCTCAAATCTTGTACTCCAAGGAATGCAAATTCTAGGTGCATTTGGAATGCAATACAAAAGAAAGTGCTATAGAATTTTACAAAAAGCGTTATTGATATGGATTTATTTTGGTATTTTTCTAAGATGCACTGACCATACATTAGATATGATATTGTGCGAGAATTTTGCGTGTGTAAAAGTTAGATGTTCGAGAATTATGGTAGGCATTTTCATACTGGGAGCCTACTTTTCTTTCTATTCAAAGAGGTATGACATGCAGAAAATGTTCCATTGTCTTGTAAATTTAGAGGGAAAATATGTTTCAACGAAGAAAAACCTGGTTAAAATCTTCAATATTATTACAATTGTAATTTTATTTCTAGAGATAATCACAACTTTGATAGCTCTAGCTTTTTTGAGCTCTCAACCTTCGCTTACAGAGGGATACTTTAAGAGATTGACGTATTCAGCAGTTGCAACACCATACTTTCCTTTGAAAGTGCTCTACAATGTATTTTATTTCACTTCGACTGCAACACTGACATTTGGCAGTTCAGCAATATTCTCGTTATTTTACATTTACTTGTGCATTTTCTTGAAAAGACTACTCACTGAGTGTTCACTTGGTCTGCAAAATCAGTGTGGCCTTTCAAACCCAAATTATTCTTCCTTTACTTTTATTCAAGAGTATTCTTTCATCCATCATTTTGCTGAGCTCATTGAATCCGCGATGTCCTTACAAATGCTTTTTCTGTGTTCCGCAAATTTTTCAGACGTATTTGCTATTTTCTCATTTGCTCTAGGATTCAGCAAGCATCTAAATGCCTTGTTGACTCTGAATGGAATAGTATTTGGTACACTGAATTTTGTCGCCTTCTTCGCCACGTCCTACTTTGCTGCTGAGGTTTCTCGAGAAGATAGCATGATAAGAAAAAGAATGAAATCAGTGGCTTTTAATTTATCTGTGTCGAAAGACACCAAAGGACATCTGTTGCGAAGATTCATCCAATCGAAAACGGGGATCGTGCTTACTGCTGTTGGGGTGATGAATTTCAGCAGGGGTTTCCTACTGACCTACGCTGGGGTTTTAGTAACTTACAATCTCCTCATGGTCCAATTAAATACAATTGACTGATGCTGCAAGAATGGGAAGAAAATAACAATCAACGGGGTGTTATGTTCTCGGCTTTGTCTTGCACTTACACATTACGACGCGATTTGTGCTTAGCTTCGTATAATAGTGAAACAAATCAAAGAAGTCCAAAATAATTTGGATTTCTTTTCGTTAACCGAATGTGTCCAGAATTTGATACAGATATGTAATATTTGATACATATTTATAATATTTTTGCCATGCCCAGATGCCAAATTCTCTCTGTCTTGGTTATTTTTTTTTATAATTATCGAAGTAATATGCACATAGCAGTGTCAGTGGCGAATCCAGGGGGGCTATCGGGCTGCACCCCCCAGAGCTAAACCAAAATTCTTCGTTTAATTTAACTCTATCGATACGGTACCGTCCCATACGTCCCTTGAAGCAAAAGACGATAGCCGTCCGAAACGTTCGAAAGTCACTCTGAAATTTCCACCCCCTTTCTTTAAGTGTGATTGATTTTACAACAGCGGCGCGTGCTTTCTTCGTTAGAGTGGCTCGCCCAGATGTGTTTGGGGAAGCGGGGAGTTTCCTTACAATTCGGACAATGCCAGCTGGTATTGTGGTTTTTGAGGGGGAAAGTGAATTTCCCTTATCTTTGTAGAGGAGCTCGGACGTTCCCGTGTTTTCAGGTTCCTTTTTTTCAATGGCCTTTGGAATCAGAGGGTTAAAATCACTACAACTTTTTTTTCTTAATTATTGCTTTCTAGCTTGACAGGCTCGAAACTTTTCCTACTTTGTAGCCATTCCACTTGTAGCGTTGACGCTGTCGAAAATTTTTTTGGCTAGTTATTTCATTGCATTTTTATTAAATTATCGAAAGTATTGAAGTGTTCTTTATGATTCTTATTGTCAGGTGAGTAAAGTCTGTAAAGTTAAAGTGTTTTGGTTTACATAAGCCATGGGCTTTGAAACCGTCTCTACCACACAAAATTGTTATGACCTCAACCCCCCCCCCAGAACTCGAATCCGGGATTCACCACTGGCAGAGACGGATTAAGCTTATTGGAGATCCTGGAGCTGAATATTTTTATGTGCCCTGTGAACGCATCACACACGTGTACTTAAACATTTTGACTTACCATCAGTACATTTCAAAATAATATAATTTCGTATACTTTTAAGATGATAATTATCTTTTATTAATATTAAGTATGCATTTTAATTGCTGTATTTTGTATATTTTTTAATTTGTATATATTATGTATGTTGGTAATAAGAATGTTTTGAATTTACGTAAGTATAGTTTAACTTAAGTATCAATTAAATAAAATCAGCTTTCGTAGAATAAAAGAAAATGCAAATATATATATATATATGAAAGATCATATATATATATATGGCGCATGTAAACAAACAACAAGAAAAAATCTATAGCAAATTAAAAAATATATATATATAAAGGTTTCTTTTACAAAGTAAGTAAAATTTAAAACTAGAACAAGAAAATAAATTTTAATTAGCAAACAATAAAATTAAAGTAAAATAACAAAAGAACTTTTTAAGAAGAAAATAAAGTTAAAGAAGAAATTACGCCAATGTTTAAAAAAACACCAATTGCAGCAGCTAAACAAAACAAAGAACAACTAGACAGACAGTATATAATGATAAAAAATAGAAGGAATAAAATCAACCTAGAGCTAACCTTAAGCTGTAACCAAAGGAAACCAAGAAGGTAGTCCATTCAAGCTTCAAAACATCAAAAAACGCCTAATAATTCATGTAAGCCGTTTCTGCCCTTATTACGTTTGGATGCTTTGTTGTTGTTACTCTCATGGTCTCGTTTGATGCTTGATCGTGATCTTCTTCTGGGATTCTGTGTTTTGGGAAGTTCGGGCCAGAAGCTTTATTTTAACCTACTATGGCTTGTCTCTTATGAAAATTTCCAAACATTCTTGAACTGAAACTTAGCCTATGAGAGATGAACTTGAATGATTCCTTGTTTTGTTTTCGTTTAGTTACCTTCAATTACTCAGGATTGCTTTTATTTCCTCATTTTTACTTCATTGATATGTTTACCTTGTTCACTGTTCTTTGTTTTTGTTTTTAGCAGCTGAATTTGCGCGCTTCATAACACGATTTAATTCTTCTTAACTTGTTCTTTCTTCTTAAAAGTTCTTTGTTATTTTACTTTAATTTTATTGAATTAAAATTTATTTTCTTGTTCTAGTTTTAAATTTTATTACTTTGTAAAAAAAACTTTATAAATTTTTTTAAAAAATTTGCTATAGATTTTTTCTTGTTTTCTTGTTGTTTGTTTACATGCGCTATATATATATATACTGGTATGGACAAGTAGAGACACTGATTATTTAATGTTTAATGAAAAGTTTGGGTATTTTATTGAACGATATATTTACTGTTTTTAGTGCAATATATTGCTGTATTACATATTTTTATCCTGAATTTTAGTCCTATCTATATAGTTATGTTTTATTGTTAGGGTTAGTGTATTACTTTTCTTTCGAAATTCTTTCATTTTAGGATAAATTACCCTGTTTGTTTTTTCAACAACTTTAGTAACAGGGATGGTTTGTACAGCAAAATTAATTTAACCTGGCTAAAGCCTGTCCACAGCCAAGCTGCTATATTAATTGTTGAAAACTCCATATACTTGGATTGACTTTTTCAATACTTTTAATAACAACAGTTTTTTCACTTGTTGACATATAAATGTTTATACTTAATTTTTTGTTCATGGTATCTTTAGTATCTAAAATTCCTTAGATTTTGTTCTAAATTTGGTTGTATTGTTCAAATAATGACTTTTTAGTTTAGGATTTGCTTCTTGATATGTCTTGATTACTTTGTTTCTGTATGATCATATATATATATATATATATATATGAAATATCATTTCAACTAGTGTTGGTTAATCCAATGAAGAGGAGGCAGTCTTTGACGAATGAAGATGAGTTTATTTTATTCAATCATGCTTTAATCGATAGGTTTCAGGTAATTTTAAATAATTCGGAAAAATATCAAGCCATTGTTAAAGTATAAATAGACGCAAAGCGCGGTCACCGGCGACGAAGAAAACAAGCCACGCCAAAACGGGCAGCTGCTAGGAAGGCTACATGGTTTTAGAAAGAGGAAGCTGCACCATCGCAGCGAGATTAAGTAGTATCGGAAAAGAGGGGAATTCCCGTTCGTTAGAGAGCGGTTGAAACTGGATTTCAGCCAGTTAAAGTGACAGTTAATTGTGTGTTAGAGTTTAAGTAGAAATAATTTTACGGATTAAATTTTGAGTAGCGTTTTTTAAAATTAGTAAAGTGTATATATATATATATATATATATATTTGAAAAATTGTTTTTGGTATTATGGTTGAATACATTGCTAATATTTTCTACATAAAATTCAGTGAGGCATGAAGCCCAAGAAAAGAATTGATTCAGTATTTAGTATTGAAGTATTATAACGTGAGAATGAAAATAATGCGGTATTTAACCCTTAACTGTTTTGTTTTCACGACTATCTAATTAGATGACACCTTCTGTTTTGGGAGTGAGTTGTCATATTAATCTATCTAATTGCCCATAGAACATTTGAGGTGTTAATGGATTACTTGTCCTTTTTTCCATCGAATTATGACATCTACGAATGACTTAATTTTAGATTATAAGTTTAAGAATGCCACAATTCGAGGCACGAGTGGAGATCGGACAAAACAGTTAAAAGGTTAATATTAAATATTCAAACCATCATAGTCTGTTTGTTTTCATTTTCTTAAAAAATTCTATTTTATTCACTTGGAGACACAGATTGTTATATATCATTTTATCTATCAATTTTATAATTTTTAAAAAGTGTTCTTGAATTCATGTACGAAAGAAAAACGTTCCAAACAGTTTTCCCTCAACGTACTTTTAAACCGAAAATTAATGCCAAACTGACTCATTCTGAAATTTTTTCAGATTATTTCTAAATCCAACAAAGATGTAGAGACAGATTTATTTTATTAATCATTCATGAAAAGTTAAAAAGACCTTGATCATACAGTAAAAATATAGGCAGACTTAAGAAATCTCGCAGAAGAGTTTCAATAGTTCATAACTAGTTAACTGCTTTCGCCATGTATACATTTCAATCCAAATCTGTATTTGTATTTCGGTGCGGTTGATGCATATATACGTAGTGTAAAATAAAAAAAATTACCATTCTTTATAAAAATTCAAAATTTCTGATGTAATACAGATGTCATTTAGTGGCATGTTTCCTTTATATTACTTGCAAACCTGCCATAAATTTAAAAAAAAATTAGGTTGAATTTTTTGGTATAGAGGTTACTCCGCTTGCAATGCATTGCGTGTGACAAAATGAGTTGATTATTTCCCCCAATGCATCGTGTACTCCCTGTTCTTTATTGACGTATTAGGATTTCCCTATACTTTACTTGTATATTGAGCATTCCTTTATAAAAGCTGTAATAATATAAATCAGATGCCTCAACTACAAAGGCAAGAAATTAATATTGAATTTCCTAATTTTTTTCTTTAATATTTCCTATTTATGGATTTCTTTATTTTTGGCAATTTTTAAGTTTTCAAAAACAATATATTTTTCAATAATGCTTTGTTAATTTTTTTATCCAATAAAAATCTAATCCTTATCGTTTTACTTTGATTTTTTCGTAAAATTCATTATGGGACCATTTGCGATGCGTTCGACTGTATATTCGTCGTAGCTTGATTTTAATTACGCACTTCGTGAGGGACTTTTAAAAATAATTTCCATAGTAAACTGGTTCATTTAATAAAAACACGCAAATTACGAAATGCAAACACATAAATTCAACAATTTTGATTATTTTCATCAGTAACTAACGTAATATGTTAGTGAATACATAAAAATTAAAATTATACACAAATTTTATTGCACACCATGTTTATTGCACTTGATGCAAAATGAGAAAGTTTAGAATTATACAAAATTCACGCACATTTCCTCGAAAGATGATGATTGAACCTATTTATAATCAAACCATTAAGTTCTAGTGTTATTAAGCTCTTGTTCCACGTATAACTGTGCCATGCTGTTGACTCAAGTAATGTAGAAGTTTAAGACATCGAATTTCTTCGGGGCTCATGTTTGGACTCTTTCATGACAGGAAGTTATTTTTTTAAATTTTAATTTTAAACACAATAGGTTTAGAAATATATAAAAATCCAATTTAAGAGCCTATTTTTAAGATTATTATTTTTAAGAGCCTATTTTAAATATTTCAGAATATATTTTTTATCAAAATAGAGTCAGTTGTTGTTAATATGGAATTTAAACAATTTATTGATTTCTTGTTACTAATTGATTCCTGTTCTATTTCTATCAACATGGGATCTCTTCAGCTTGAAAAGACTAGTAATATTGATTACCAGTGTGAATCACTCTGTGTGTGTGTGATGGAGCTACAAAACAGTTTGAGCAATTACTGTTCAGCAACGGATTCCGAGACTACCACTTTTGGACGATTTTACACCCTGAGTCATATGAGCGCATTTCCGGAGTTCTTTGTTAGATTTTTAGATTAATTAATAATTTAGATTTAATTTTCAGCAAAATGTAAACATCACCCTTCCATTCTTCACTTTCCCCCTTATTTTTATGAAAATAACTCTTCCCGTCGCATGCACAAAAGCATGGAGGGTTTCCGAATCCGTTGCTAAACAATAGCTGCTTTCTGTTCTGACATAACTAATTATAACAACCTTAGTTCTGATTTATATGATTCTGTTTCAGGTAACAAAATATTTTTGCAAATAAAAACTGTTTGAATGTTTATTGCACTTGATGCAAAATGAGAAAGTTTAGAATTATACAAAATTCAGGCACATTTCCTCGAAAGATGATGATGAAACCTTTTTATAATCTAATCATTAAGTACGAGTGTTATTAAGCTCTTGGCTCATCAACCCCCTTTTTGATGGTCATTGAAATGTTGCTACTTATTGGGTCAAGAAGGAACATTTCTTAGAAAAACCTCTCGAAGAAACGAAGTCGCAGTTACTGTATTTCAATTCGCGAGTCAAGATTATCTTCTAGTCAGAAGCGACCTCAAGTAACTTTACCAACCGGGCAAGACAAAAATATGGCGCCCCCTCAACTCATACGTTTTTTAAAATTCCAGTGTCCGGATTCTAAATGTGGAACAAACTTTCACTTAGAAATATGCATGTTTTACTTCCAAATATGAATTAAGGCAAGAATTTTAAAACTTCAACTATATTCAAGATTATATAGTGGTCTTACTGAAACCAAAATGATATATTCAACAAATTTTAAAAATATATGTAGAATGGGGGGTTGGAGACTCGGGAGAGTGGTGGGGGTATGAATACTAAAATGAATAGGCTTCGTGTCAAACAAACACAAATTGATTGAAAACACTAATTACATTTACAAGAAAGATATTTACAGTTTACTTAAGAGTTATAGAGGGAATCATTATATTTTTAATGACAGCAATTGCTTATAGAGATTAGATCTAAAGTATTATTATAAGAAAGCTAAGAACCGTTAGGCTTAAGAAAAGATTTTACGTTACACAACCATCGCATAGCCACACCCTTCATCGGACTCGCTCCCAGCGGTGAGACAAGTCTTTCGCTTTAAGACCGCACGGGAAGAAGTGATTACCCGAATGCATACAGGAATGCGCTTGGCTCAGCTTTCTCTGCAACTGTCCTTCGATGGCGTTTCGCCTGTATAGTGCTGCCCTCTGGGTGTTAAATTATTAACCAATTTCTCGGAGGAAATAAAATGAAATATAAATTCTTCTCCAGATATATAACCATATTTCTCATGTTTATTGAAGCATTTTTCTTCATACTCCCGCTTTGGCGTCACGAGCAGTTGACGGCCCTCGGGCCGCCTCTGCTTCTAGTAAAAACTTTCAAGTATTTAAGTCTATTTCATCCAGATCTATTAATACTCTTTCTTCTCAACTTTTCTTGTCACAACCAGGGCAGTCTTAACAAATTTGAGCACCCTAGGCTAGAGCATTTTGGTGCTCCATCAGAACTGTAGCTAGGAATTCCACGAAAATATCTCCGAAAAAGATAAAGAAGAAAAAAAATTCTGATGAACTACTATGATATTAGGTATCAGCGTGCAGCTACCTACTTGATCACTGATACTGAAGACAACCTCCATTGCACGTATAGGATATTTCTCACTGATTATTCCCTATGAATATTTTTTGAACTGATATACATGTTTAAGTAACATTGCAGAATCGATGTTTTTCTAGTTAGAAGCCATAATCACATTTTTACCTTCAACATATTTAAAATTGTAATTAAATAATTTTTTGGCTCAAAATTGCAATAAATTATTAAACAGTATAATAAATTTCTAAGCGCCCTAGGATCACTTACGCCCCTGGGCTACAGCCCATTTAGCCCAATGAATAAGACAGCCCTCGTCACAACTGCTTCCTAATGTTCAATCAGCCTTGAATAAAGCTATTGCTAAAAAAGAAACTTACAAGCCAGAAAGCATTGTTGAAACGTTTATATTATTTTTTTAAAGAGAGAAATTAAGAAAAAACAGTTGTAATGATGTTAAATTAAATCAGGAATTCTGGCTTGGCTCTGACGGGGGGGGGGACTGTAGCCCGATAGCCCTCTCCTGGATTCACCACTGAACAGTGGTCTTCCTCAAGGAAGTGTTATCGCCTATTCTGTTTCTACTTTTTATGACAGATATTCATTAAAAAGTTTTGCATGATCATTCCATCGGTGTTATTTATGGTGACGATTTATAGTTGATCAGCCGGGGAAACTCTCCTATCCTAGTGAATCGCAGCTTACTGTCGTTCTTGAATACTACTGAGATGTGTTGTTCGCATTGGAAATATTACGCCATAAACTTCACGCGAAAGTGAAACGTCTTAAATTTCCCTCTTCTTGTGAATTCAGTTGAAACTCTTTGGGTGGACAAGAAGAGAGTTCTCGGCCTTCATATTTAAAATAAACTTTCCTTTCAACATCATTTTTGTTATTAAAAATGTACAATATTTAGACTTCTTAACGCTATCAAGTCTTCTATTGATAAATCATGGGGCATGAGGTCAATCCATTTATCAATTTAGTTGTCCTATCTAATACAATTCATATTAATAAGCGCCTTCATAGATTCAGTATCATCACAGCTGCTAACTGTGAATTGTGTGTCCATGCGGAAGAAACTATATCACACATCCTTTTTCCATTGCCTCAGATTCCGCGATCCATGACTTCCACTCTTAAAAGAAATTCCAGATTTGAATCTTGTTAACCCTGATGCTTCTCTCCGAAGCCTGTTAAATTTGGACTAGAACGCCAAGATCAAATTGAAGAGCTCTTGAAAAGTTCTTCCATCTTGCCAACGCTTATAGTTTAAATTCTCCACCTTATCATTATCTTTATCTAATGTTGCTTCATTTTTCTTTTCATTCCTTTGTTTCTTTTGCTACTTTAAAAATTTATTTTCTTAATTTTGTTTTTAAAACTATTTAATTTCTTGTTGCACTAGTAACGACGCCAAGCTCGTACTTGTAACATAGGTTACAATTCTGTACAATAAATATCATATTTTCCGTGTACGAGAGTGGCAACGCGCCGGTAAATAAATGTCATAATTAAAATTCTACATAATTTCATTCAGCGTGAATGACAGCACGCAAGAGGGTCCCCCTCATCATATTTGACTTTAAAAAGTGACACAGACGCCCTAATGTTTTGTCTCCGTGGCGCACTGGGCATGTATTGTTTAGCAACGGATTCAGAAACCCTCCGCGCTTTTGCGCATGAGCCGGGCTGAGTTATTATCATCAAAATAGGGGGAAAGTTAAAAATGTAAGGGTGATGTTTACATTTTACTGAGCTTGATTTAACAAAAAACTCAGGAAATGCTCTCATATGACTCAATGCCTGACACCCCTTTCAGGTGTAAAATCATCCAAAAGTTGTAGTCTCGGAATACGTTGCTGAACAGTATACCTCTTTGTCCTACCCCAATTCGCTATGCCTCTGAATCGCGTATGTATTTAAGTAAAACTCCATGTAGACGAATTTGACCCAAAAAGATCTTCAATTTTGGTAACCACAACCATAAACTTGTATATTTCCGGCCAGCCTAGGCATGCGGAAGATTTGATAATCACATGAGCTATTAACTGCGCCAAGTGAAAGGCGTCCTTATTGTAAACAACCGCCTGGCCGCAGCTTACTATCACCACGCAGCAGTAAACTGCGCCAACATAATATGAATGTGCAATTTGAACCGAATATGGAATTTGAACGACTTTTTTAAAACTTGAAAACAAAGTTGATCACAAGTCTATAATTAAGGTTAGAAGACCGCATATCAAATTTAATTTAGCTAAGTCATTGCGTTTAGTAGTTATAGCGTTTACAAGCATGAGATTCTACAGACCGATATACAGTCAACCCGTTGACCGATTTAGTTCAAAATTTGATATAGATCTACATTCCTAATGATAAAACTGTGTACCAAATTTTATCTTTTTAGCTATTTTAGTTTTTGAGTTATCGTGTTCATATGAACACGGACAGACAGACTTCCCGTAGACGGATTTTGTCCACAATTTGATGGAAACTTACAAATGATGTGTCAGGATCACATACCAAATTTCATCCCTGTATCTCTAATAGTTTTCGAGTTATTGTCAGACAGACATAATTCCGAAATCGTGTTTTTCGGACTCAGGGAGGTCTAAAATGTGGAGATTCATCAAAATCTCGAATTCGAATTTTTTGACGATTACAATACTTTCTCTTGTTATACTTCGTATAATGAAAAGTAGAAATTCATCAAAATCCCAAGATTGAATTTTTTTGATATTTACAATCCTTTCTTCTTATTCGAGGAAATAAAAACGATCAAACACTTTTAAAATGTGCTTTTTTCGAGGATTGACAGAGAAATTCATTGTTTCATAAGTAAATACAAGAATCAAAATACTTATAAAGCTTGTATCGTAAGATATTGATTTATGAATTAATTTCAAAAGTTTCCATTTGTCTGATGTTCGGAAATTCTCAAAATACACACACTCTTACAACATTAGTTTAAGTGATTTCATTCAAAAAGCCTATCTATGCATATCTATTATGCTTCAAATAAAATGCTCTGATGACAGAAATTAGGTTATTGATTATGTTCCTAGGTTAGGTTATGTTATGTTAAGAAATATGTTTCGAAGCTTCAATAAAGAAATTTTAATTTACAAAGAAGAAAAAAAAAAGATTTATGTATTGACTTTTATTTTCTATTAAAGTAATCAGATGCATAATTTACGTGAAAAATCAACGTGTTTCTCATTTATACGTATATAATATTCCTTGCCGTAACCCAGCAACGGTAACTTACGCTTTGAGATAGACTATGCTCGTCTGCATTACAATAAAATATTCTGCGTTGCATGTCTGGCTGCACACGAAGAACGTTCCATAACCAGAATAAGTACTTTAATATATATTAATGGAAGTTATTTACATTAATTTCCAAACTTATGAAAGCCAGTCTTTGCTTGCCACAGCGCCATCTGGTGTCACGGCAAATAAATATATCTATTGACACCTAAAAATAAAGTTGTTTTTCTAGTTTGATTGATGATATAACAATAATGCTAACCTCAAATCTTCTACTCGAAGTAATGCAAATGCTAGGTGCATTTGGAATCCAAACTACTGGTAAAAGAAAATACTATAGAATTTAACAAAAAACGTTATAGATATGGAGTTATTTGAGTATCTTTCTTAGAGGTACTGAATATACTTTAGATATGGTACAGTGCGAGAATTTTGCGTGCGTAAAAGTTAAATGCTCGAGAATTATAGTAGGCATTTTGATACTGGGAGCCCACTTTTCTTTCCATTTAAAGAGGTATGACATGCAGAAAATGCTCCATTGTCTTGTAAATGTGGAGAGAAAATACTTTTTAACGAAGAAAAACCTGGTTAAAATTTTCAATATTATTACAATTGTAATTTTATTTCTAGAGATAATCACAACTTTGACAGCTCTAGCTATTTTTTGCTCTCAACCTTCTCTTACAGAGAAATACTTTAAAAGATGGACGTATTCAGCAGTTGCAGCGCCATACTTTCGTTTGAAGATGCTCTACAATGAATTTTATTTCACTACAATTGCAACACTGATATTTGGCAGCTCGGCAATTTTTTCATTATTTTATATTTACTTGTGCATTTTCTTGAAAAAACTACTGACTGAGTGTTCCCTTGGTCTGCGAAATCAGTGTCGCTTTACAAACTCCAATTATTCATCCTTTACTTTTATTCAAGAGTATTCTCACATCCATCATTTTGCAGAGCTCATCGAATCAGCGATAACCTTACAAATGCTTTTTCTATGTTCCGCAAATTTTTCAGATGTATTTGCTGCTGTGTCATTTGCTCTTGGATTCAGCAAATACCCAGATGCAATAGTAACTCTGAATAAAATAATTTTCGGTATCCTGAATTTCGTCGCCTTCTTTGCCACATCTTACTCTGTCGCTGAGGTTTCTCGAGAAGACGAAAGGATTAGAAAAAGAATAAAATCAGTAGCTTTTAATATATATTTGCAGAAAGACACCAAAGAACAAGGAGACTTGTTGCAAAGATTCGTCCAGTCAGAAGCGGAGATCCTGCTAAGTGCGAGTGGGGTGGTGAATTTCAGAAGGGGTTTCCTACTGACTTCCACTGGGGTTTTAATAACTTACAATCTACTCTTGGTTCAATTAAATACAGTTGGCCGATGCTCCATATGAATGGGAAGAAAATAACAATCATTAGGGTATTATCTTCTCATCTTTGACTTCTACTCATACCATATGACGTGATTTGTGTTTAACTTCGTATAATAGTGAAGGAAATCAAGCATGCATTTTGGTTTTCTTCCCGTTGACTAAGTTGGTCTAGAATTTGATTTTCCCTTTTAAATCATACAAATCTTTCCTCTTATGAAGGGAAATAAATACTGTTACAAGCATGGAATGTCGATTCCCGGCAATCTTAGTCTTACGGTTTTGAAGAGAGTTTTACAGGGGTAAGTATAGATGACCGGCAGATGCCAGGCCTGGACTCCTGACCTTGGTGACCATTTCGGCGACAAATCAAAGATTCCCGCAAGTACGATTATTTTCTCAATATCTCTATTTGAAGAGGATATATACAGAATGTGCTCCATGTTTCCAAGTGACGTTACGACCAGTCGAACTAGGGTATATAAATGTAGGCATCTGAAAAGGAGGGATGAGTTAAACGCAATTAAAATGATTAACAACACCCTCAGAAGATTTCCTAGTCTTATTGAAATAAATGAAAAGATAAAAATAGCTAATAACGATCTTGAAAAATTTAATCTCCTTCTCCAACTTTTTAATATTTCACCTTAAAAACCCTCTTCTTGGCACTTTTCTGCTCTCACCCATAGAACTAACATTTTCCCGAAAAGCCCACTGCTCTTTTGCTTTGCTCTGATTGGCTCCACCACTAGCTTTATAAACTGTCAGCTCCTGGACTTTTTCATTCAGGCTCTTTTGAGCCATTCCATCCAGCGGCTTTGCCGCTGTCTGCTTGTGCGAACTAAACTTCTTGTCATCAGGAATTTCTCAAGTAGAGTTCAGCTACTACAAGTCATGCCACTTGTCATCATGCCAGCTAGGAGGTAGTTCCCGTGGTTGGGCGGGTACTCCACATAGCAATCAACAAGGAGGGATGACTTTGGAGTTTCGTCTGCAGTGCGAGCTGGAAAGCCGGTGAGCTGAGCGCTATTAAAAGTGCTGTTACTGTTATTACCACTGAATTGTTGTCTGTTTGCGTTGCTAATCTGTACAAGAGCTATTGTTCCTGTTATCTGTGCTACGTGTTTTCCTGAATATTTGGGAATAAAGTGTTATTCTCTGCTACCCTGCTAGTTGGACTGTTTTCCGTCATACACCCGCGATTTTTGTAACAAAACAATTAAACGCCTTTCAAATCCACTTATTTTGAGGATGTATATCAAAGAACTTCAATGTTTCATATGCAAATACACGAATTAAAAAAATTACGAATCTTGAATCGTAAGATATTGATATATAAATTAATTTTGAAAAGTTTTTATAATATCTCCTGTTCTGAAAATCACATCGATAGAAATATACGCACGCTATTTCGACATTAATTTAACAGATTTCATTCAAAATTATTATCAAAGCATTTCTCTTAAAAATTGAGCGAAACACATTAATGTCATCAGTTATGTTATTGATTCTGCTCAGAAACATAATTTGAAGCTACAGCTCAACAGATATTGCCTGTTTAAAAAGAAATCTCCAGACATTTAAATTTGCATACAAAAGAGAAAAAAAATACAGATTGATATATTAACTTTTCGAGATTAGTTCATTTCATGTGCATTAAGCTTTCATAAGCTTTAAAAATTAAGTTTATAATATACGTCAAAAATCCATCTTTTCAGTATTCAGTACTACATATTGATAGGTTGTTATTCCAGTTTGAGCGCTAGTGCAGCAATCATGCTGACCTCAAATCTTGTCCTCGAAATTATGAGAGTTCTGGGTGCACTTGGAATCCAAACTACTGGTGAAAGAAAGTGCTATAGAATTTTACAAAAGACGTTACTGATATGGATTTATTTTGGTATATTTCTAAGATGTGCTGACCATACATTAGATATGATATTGTGCGAGAATTTTGCGTGTGTAAAAGTTAAATGCTCGAGAATTATAATAGGCATTTTCATACTGGGAGCATACTTTTCTTTCTATTTAAAGAGGTATGATATGCAGAAAATGTTCCACTGTCTTGTAAATTTGGAGAGAAAATACATTTTTACGAAGAAAAACCTGGTAAAAATCTTCAATATTATTACAATTGCAATTTTATTTCTAGAGATAATCACAACTTTTATAGCTCTAGCTCTTTTTTGCTCTCATCATTCGTTTACAAAGGAATACTTTAACAGATGGACGTATTCAGCAGTTGCAGCACCATGCTTTCCTTTGAAGGTGCTCTACAATGTATTTTATTTCACTTCGACTGCAACACTGACATTTGACAGTTCAGCAATATTCTCGTTATTTTACATTTACTTGTGCAATTTCTTGAAAAGACTACTCACTGAGTGTTCACTTGGTCTGCGAAATCAGTGTCGCTTTTCAAACCCCAATTATTCATCCTTTACTTTTATTCAAGAGTATTCTCACATCCATCATTTTGCAGAGCTAATCGAATCAGCGATGTCCTTACAAATGCTTTTTCTATGTTCCGCAAATTTTTCAAACGTATTTGCTATTTTCTCATTTGCTCTAGGATTTAGCAAGAGTCCAAATGCCTTGTTGACTCTGAGTGGAATAGTATTTGGTACACTGAATTTCGCCGCCTTCTTTGGCACATCTTACTCTGCCGCTGAGGTTTCTCGAGAAGACGAAAGGATAAGAAAAAGAATAAAATCAGTAGCTTTTAATAGATATGTGCAGAAAGACACTAAAGAACAAGGAGACTTATTGCAAAGATTCGTCCAATCAAAAGCGGAGATCGTGCTCAGTGCGGGTGGGGTGATGAATTTCAGCAGGGCTTTCCTGCTGACGTCCACTGGGGTTTTAATAACTTACAATCTCCTCTTGGTTCAATTAAATACAGTTGGCTAATGCTGCATAATGCTGGAAGAAAATAGCGACTGTCTGGGGTTGTTCTTGCCTAGACTTTCTTGTGTACTTGCACAATTTGTCGCGATTTGTATTTAGCTTCGTGTTATGTGAAGAAAATCCAGTATGGATTTACTTCTTAAATTTCTTTCCGTTGACCGACTGATTCCAGAATCTGATAGCGAGTTATGTAATAATGTAATTGCCGTTTTATTTAAATTGTGTACACTTGTACGGGGAATTACAATTCGAAGACTGTGTAAAATAAATTTTATACATTGTATTTGGTTCGCTGGTGTCCAAAAGTCATGCTAAATTTTTAGGATGCTAAAAAATTGGAGTTAATTTGGATACTATTGTTTCTGTGGTAGCTCCCAAATGTGAAATATTTCATTAGTGGGAAGTTTTTTGTGGTTCTTTGTCAAGTGTATATATATATATATGTTTTGCTTTACATTTTTAATTTGTTTCAATGTTGTATATTATTTTATATGTGAATTTATTGAATATGTATATACCTGCTTTCGTACAGCACAATCTATTGAATCTATTTCTGTGTTAGCTCTAAAATGTGAAATATTTAATTGAGTTTTGCGGGAGGTTCCTGATGCTTTCACTATATAAAAAACGGCCCTTTTCAGGGCCAAAAAACTTTATTCCTTCTTGATTAAGGTGAAAGCATTAAAAGGAAATCAGCTTTACTTTGTAAGTTTTATTTGAAGAAAAATATCTTTCTTGAGGCTAAAAAATTTTATTCTGTGCTGATTTAAGTTAAAGAATCAGAAGCAAAATAAAGCTGATTCATATATATATATATGAAGATTTTATAATAGCTTCTAGGACACACAGTGTGTTCATTACAGAGAGCGAAGCGAGCAGGGTTTGTGTAGCAAACCTGGGAGGATTGCGTTGCAATCCTTCTGGGGGTTGGCGAGCTTTAGCGAGCAGGGGGCAGAGCCCCCTAGTTTAATATATTCGTATTGTTACGAATTTGCAATACCTTTTTATTGCCATATTAGTTTCATGGTAGGAAAGATAGGTTTGTTGAAAGAGCTGGTAAGTTGATAGACGGTGAGCGCTATTTGTATTTGTTATGTTACTATTATGATATGCTGTTTCTGTTATATTTTACTAACTAGCCGCCTTCAGCCACCAGCTTGATCGCAGGAATTATAATTTAAACTTAATTTGTTATGCATAGTTTTATATTCATGGTTCCCTTAACAAAGTAGTTTTAAAATTTAAATTGTTATAGACTTTTAACCGCGTTCTTTTCGCATAATTCGTTTTTAGTCTTATTCCCATAAGACTAAAAGGAAGCAAAAAGAAATGTTGAATTCTGCAGAAAATCGACTCCTGACTTTATGGCTTCAAGGCATTCTTCCTTTTTTTACTACTCCTTCTGAATCTTCCAAACATTTTTCTTCAGTATACATTTATTATTTTCATTGAACACTTCGCTTAACCTGACATTTACAATTGTATTTTAATTCATTTGTACTTTCTTATCACGAATAATAAGTTAGGAACCATTTGTATTTATTGACTTTCAGTCAGTTTCAAGGACTTGTTTCACTTTAACTCTGAACACTCCAAATATACCAAGTGGTTTCAAAGCAAAATTGATGTAAATTAAAATTCTCTCATGTTGCCGTGTTGGCATCTGGCACCTAAAAATAAATAAAAAAGCTGGATTGTTCTCCTCTCCACATTCTGATATATTTTCACATATGAACGTCATTTACAATAAACGAATGATTGTGTTGTGCAAATAAGCGTTTCGACTGGTAAAAATAAAAATCCTCTAGAAGTATTCAAAATTGCCTTCACTGACGATCGTTCGTCACTGTTAACAATTTTATTTTGTAAATTTGATGTAATATGATGTTTTGATGCCATAACTATTATCAGAAATCAAATATTTTTAGGCAATCTAAAAATTAAAAAGATTATCTATTTATTGATCGTCCAGTGAACTTCCGTTTCAATTGCTTTTTTTGAATTTGAATCTACCCATTCTCGATACACCAGAGAACAGCAGTTCTGGCGAAGAAAGCTAATCGTTCGATTCTGTGAACGTCCTTCTTCCAATACTTGTTTTTCAATTCCTACTATTAGTTCACACTCTCCCTATATATATTTATTTATATATTTTGTTCAAATTTTCAATCGTTAATAAAATACTTTTTATTCATCCACTCAAGTTCAAATACATTTTTTAAACTTGTAGTGGATGACACTTGATGTTAATACAGTTTTTCAAATATTAATTCATTAATTAAATTTAATTAATTAATTTTAGTTTTATATGGGAGAAAGCATATGTCGCCTTGAGTCGTTTGGTTCGAATTTTTCTCAATAGATGGATCTAGGTTTGCCAGCTTCTAGACTTAATATTCTTTGTTTTCTGGTATGTTCACGAATGCGTCATTTTTTCATGTATTTTTGTCAGTGACGAAGCGTGTAGATCACTGACCTAAGTAGGAATTGACTTAAAATATTTTTTAATTACTTGTTTAGAAGTAGTTATTTATTTTTTGGAACAATATTGCTTCTAGTAAGGTAAGAGACTTTAAAAGGTTTCACCAATGTTATTGCAGACATTTGAAAACGTCCTGTAGCAACTAAAATTGTACATAATAATTGTACCATTTGGCAACATGGCGCCGAGGGCTGTTGACGGCGATCTCATGCTGGAAGAAAAAGTGAAGTTCTTAAAGAAAAACTTAATGGATTACATGATATTTTCAGGAGAGTATCTGAGAAAAAGTCTACTAATGCCCATTACAAGGATGAATTTTCGAATTTCAAGACTGACATCCTAATGTTATACGTAGAAGCAGTTTCCTCACTTGTACCGGAAAAGAATTTTGAATATGAAGAAACAAGTTCGATGATGGATCTGTTTATAGAGTTAAAGAACGAGTTTGCAACTTTCCGAAAGGACATTTACAGTAAAGTTGATAGCTTTTCTAAGCTGATTTTCCCAACTGACGTTACTATTCAGAACGATGACCCTCGCCCAAGTTTGCAGCAAGAAATTATTGAAACTGAGTTAAATTCTGAGAGTTGTACGTATGCATCTGTAGCTCAAACTTCTTCAGCTATGCCCGAAGGTAAATTCAAAGTTCTTGGCCCTGTAATTAAGAATAAAAGGGTAAATCCTAAAGTTGTAATTAATGGCTCTCGAAAAGATTCTGGCCTGAAAATAGTAGGTAAAATGCCTAAGAGGAAGGCGATGTTTTTATCGCGATTAGGACCTGAGACCACGGTAAATGATATTACCAACTTCTTGGCTCCATTGAATTTGAAATTTCTTCAGTGTCATAGACTTAAGATCAAGTATCAAACACATGCTTCTTTCCACATCGACGCTTATGAAAACGACCTTAAACAGTTAGTGGATTCAACGGTTTGGCCTAAGGGCTGTGTTATTGCAGAGATATCCCAAGAAGTTATTCCTAGGTCCGACAGCAACCATCCTTCTTGCTTAGTTTTGTCAACTAACACTGATTCGAAATGTCTTTCTTTGCTTTATCAGAACGTTCGTGGTTTACGCACCAAAACTGTTGAGTTCTATAGTTCTGTGGAATATGATGTCATTTGTGTTACTGAAACATGGCTTTGTGAAGACATTGATTCCTGACATCTATCGGACGATCGTTATCTTGTTTACCGAAAGGACCGTGGTTCCTTATCTAATTCCAGTAGACGTGAGGGCGGTGTTCTAGTGGCTATCAAAAAATGTCTTTCTTCCCGTAAATTGGACGTACCTGGCTTGGATCTCGAAGCTATATGGATTTCGGTAAAGTTAAATCATAGTAAAAAGATGCTTTTATGTTTTGTGTATTTTCCACCTTCCTCTCATGTGGTCTCGTATGTTAATTTTTTTTTATTGTTTCGAGGGATTTGAATTTTTCGATAAAATTTTAATTTGTGGTGATTTTAATTTACCTGTGTATGATGATTTTTGCGATCACAATAACCCAATTGTTTCTGAATTGTCGAATTTTATGAATCTTTTTAATCTGGGTCAATATAACAATATTCTTAATTGTAATAATAAATATCTTGACTTAGTTTTGAATAATGTTGATTTTAATGATATTTATGTCGGGCACAGCGATAGCACTTGGTCTCTGAAGACAAACCTCATCCGGCTCTGTCAGTTTCCATGGGTCTTGTACCTGTCCACCTAAATAAGAGGAATGTAAATATCTTTAGACTTGATTTTAACACGGCAGATTTTTTAACCATGTGGTATATGTTCCGTGAAATTGATTGGAATTTCTTACTTGATTTTAATGACATAAATGATGCAGTTTTTAGTTTTTATAATTCTTTATACGATGTTTTCAGCAGTACTATTCCTTCTAAAAAAATGCTACTTTGAGATTTCCTTTCTGGTACTCAATGGAAACCAAGAGATTAATAAAAAGGAAAGCCACGGTCCGTAAATTAGCTTTAAAAGGTGTTAATCCTGATTTATTTGATGAATTTAAATTTCTACGATCTTCTGTTAAGCATAATATCCAAAAGGATTACAACACGTACCTACGGCATATGGAAAATGATCTGGTTTCGGATCCTAGAAGGTTTTGGTCTTATTTTAAAAATAAAAACATTAATTCTCCTGATAGTTTATTCTATAATAACGTCCGCTATAATAATGATGGCGATATCGCAAATGCATTTGATGATTATTTTAGTTCTGTTTTCAAGCCTAGCACGGACTTTTATGGAAATGATGAATGCAAAAGCGACTGCGTCGGTGATCTTTTCAAAATCGAAAATGTTACCTATGATGATGTGGTTTTGGCTATCAGTGAATTGAAATCTTCCCTAACTGTGGGTGTTGATAATATACCTTCTTTTATTATTAAAGGATGCTCAGAGTTTTTGATTTATCCCCTTCTTGTTCTGTTTAACCTCTCGTTAAGAACAAAAGTGTTTCCCGAAGTCTGGAAGCAAACAAAAATTATTCCTGTTTTTAAAAAGGGTGATGCACAGAATTGTAAAAATTATCGACCTATTGCTATTTTAAGTCCTTTTCCTAAGATTTTCGAAAGTATAATCCATAAAAAGCTTTACAACCAAGTTAAAAACCTAATTTCTACATCTCAACACGGGTTCATACCAAAGCGCTCAACAACCACTAATTTATTCTATTTGACAGATAAAATTATGTCCTCATTTGAATTTGGTTCTCAACTTTATGTTATTTAAACCGACTTTTCTAATGCCTTTGAATCTATCGATTTTGGTATTCTTTTAAAAAAGTTACAAGGTATTGGTTTTCATGTAAATCTGATTGATTGGCTTCTTTCTTACTTATGTAAGCGATCACTCTATGTTTATTTTAATAATGCTGTTTCCCATGAGTTTACAAGTACTTTCGGTGTCCCACAGGGCTCTAATCTTGGACCTCTGCTTTTTATTTTATTCATTAATGACCTTACTTGTGTTTTTAAGTACTCTGGATGCCTTTTATTTGCTGACGACTTGAAATTGTTTGGTTCAATACGTTCCGATTTAGATTCTGTTCTTTTACAAAGAGATCTTGATTGTCTTTTTAAGTGGTGCATAGATAACAGATTACATTTGAACATTGAAAAACGTAGTGTTCTTAGTTACACTCGAAAAGCTCAACCTTTGATTCATGTATACAAAATTAACAATATTGTCTTATCACGCTCAAATACAGTCACTGATCTTGGTATCATCTTTGACTCCAAACTTGATTTTTCCTAACACATCAATACCATGGTCTCTAAAACATATCGCGGGCTTGGATTTCTTAAGCGTAGAACCAGAGAATTTTCCAGTGAACTTACCCTCAAGGTCTTGTATTGCGCTCATATTCGTTCCAATCTGGAATACTGCAGTATTATCTGGAATCCCAATTACCGAAACAAAATTGAAATTATTGAGCGAATACAGAACAACTTCTTGAGATATTTACTTTACAAATAAAATGGATTTTACTTGCATAATGTATCTTCTTCACTCCTATGTAACATTTTTAATATGCCTAGTTTATGCTCCAGACGAGATGTTTCTTGCTTTCTTTTCTTTTACAAAGTTATTAATGGTTCAATTGATTGTAATAATATAATGAGCTCAATAGATTTCGCTGTGCCCTCCAGATTTTTAAGAAACCAGAGTTCCTTTCCAAATTTATATTCAAAATTTAATTATATTAACAGGTTCTCGTTATATAGGTTTTATAAAATTTTTAACACGTTCTCTGATGAACTTGACATTTTTACTATGCCTCGTGGTGCTTTTAAGTCGAAATGTTTGCATCTTTTAAATACATGATATGTTTTATTTTGCCTTTCTACAACATTTTAGATTTTTATGCTATTTGATTTTCCGTGTTCTTATGTATTCGACCAGTTTTTTGGCGCCGTGTTTGATTTATTTTTATCTTAAGTGTTGCATTTTTTTTATCTCAAGTGTGTATTTACGTTTTTAAACTTTTAAACTCCTGGTGTGTTTTTCATTAGACTCGGTGTTTGCGTGTTTTGACTTTTTGACCCTCGCCTTTTGGAAATGAACTTTAAATTTTTTTAAAAAATACGGCTTTTGGTGTCATAGTGTGCCTTAAAGTTTTTGTGATTATGTGTTTTCGTTTTTTAATTGTATATACGTTTGCATAAGTTTTATGATTTTATGTATTCTCTGTGTTCTCCTTTTTGGTTTCTAAGGCATATTCTTTTTATTTACTCATTGTGACTTTTGTTCTTTGTGTGTTTGTCAGCGCTCTGTAAATGGAGTTTTCTCTGTAGTGTGCTTTCCTTTAAATAAATAAATAAATAAATTTTCTTTGTATGTGTACAGCATTCGTTTCTGTGTAGACAAGCTGTAATTTTTAACAGATTTGTATATCGTTGACATCACTTTCATGTTGATGAGACAGTGTGAATAGCTTGTTTGAACTACTTCTTCAGAATCCACTGAGTTTAATCAAGATGCTAATTTTCCTAAATGCAATCACTAGATGATCCTTTACCTTTCGCTAATCTAGACTAATATTGTAACAATGACTAAGCATTGTTGCACTCGACAATACAGAACAACCTCGGGAATCCGAAATTTAGGATAATCCAAACATCTTTTTTCCCCTTTAATTTTTTGAAAAAAATTTATAAAAAATGAAGGAAAATAACAATCACGAATCAGAAACAAAGCTAATGCTTATTCCTAACTTAAAAGAAACATAGCAAAACAGAAATCCTGTCTCGATTTTTTGAAATTTCAAATGTAGGAACTTGAGATATTAAAAGGAGTATAGTGGCGCCGTTAAACCACTGCTTTTTAAAAATTTTTACTATTTATTTTCTACGAGAAGTAAATGAGAAAAACTGCAAACGTCCTTAAAACAGCGCGATTTTTTCACCCAGGTTATATCTTTCCGGCACCTTTCAAGAGCGTCTCGGCACTGCTGATTTTGCGACCAAACCATTGGGTTTTATGGTCATATCATATATTTTTTTTAAAAACTCCCAGAATATTCGTTATTGGTTCATTGCAATGCAATTTTTTCTTCCTTTTTGAAATTTCAACAAATTAAGATAGGTAGTGTTGCTTATTAAGCGACGATATATTTCTTTGGAATTGAAGTTCTGTTCTTTTATAGAATTCTGTTATGTTTCAACAGGGTATTTTATAATGATGAACATAAAAAAAAGTAGAACAGAACAGCAATTTAGGATTCAATTTCAAACAACTTTTAAAGACTGAAAATGATTTCTGGTTTGTAAAGATTTTTTTTCTTTGTATAAGTTTCACTTGTCGACATAGTTTTTCATTGTGTACATGTTACATATTCACTTAGAATTCATCTATAACATTCTCTCTTTCTCGCTCATGTTGTAATAAATATTTCGTGCTCGTCTTTTAATGCGTGTGCCCTCATCGGTAAATTATTTTAAACCTTTCAAGTGCTTTAATTTGTTAAAAATGGTGCTATCATTAGAGGAAAAGCTTTTTCTTTGAAATGAATTGTTCTCATTACTCATGTTGTTTTTGACAAGTGTCCATTAGTTTTTCTCTTCTTATCATTCATGCCCATTAAATATTTGAAAATAAATTTCTTAGAGATCTTTGTGTTGTGACACTTTTTCACTTTTTAATTTTCTACAAGGTTTGATTGACGAGAAATGAATTTATTTCATTTTTCAAATAATGACTATTGACCCCCAAAAAAGCCAATAAAAATATTAGATATTATTTACAAATATTAATTGGAAAATAGGCAGCCGTATATGATTTAATTTTTTAACATTAATAATTCTTTCATTTAAAATCAATGGGATAGATGGTATTCACTTGTAATAATAGAGAAATTAAAAACGTTGGATACAGACATGGAAAGAAAAGCCCTAATTAAAATTCGAGTTTTGTATAATTTAAGATGTCAGTTAATCAATTTTTAAAGAACCATCTTTAGAATTAAACCAAGAAAGAGTCGAAAAAATTATTTTAAAAGTGAAGCCATCATTTGTCATCAGGCACAGACTTTCTAAAAAAAATAATTTTGCAATGAAAAAATAATATCAATAGTTCTTAAATAGAATAAAATTTTTGATAAAAAAATATTAGTATTTTTTTTTCCCAAGAATAATTCGAAAATAACATGTTTTCTCTTCGTCATTCTAACAGATCAATGGAATTGACAACACAGACCTGCCAACTCTCCTGCTTTTGGCGGTTGTCTCCAGCTTTTTAACAATTTCTCCCGCCTCCCGATTCTTAGTATTTTCGAGAAATCGGAACAAATAAATAATAATAATAAAAAAAAAGCAGAAAAAGAACGGCAAAAGAAAAACCCAGCGCTTGCCGCGACCACATTCTTCTGAAATTTCGAATGCGTGACGTCATTTCGCTATGGATTCTTCATTTGCTCTGTGCCGCTGTATCATGTCCAGGCTTGTTGACTAGTGACTATCGCCATGGGTTTTCGGCGCACGCGCTGCTTTGACTATTTAGTGCGCTAGGGAGGAAACAGGGAGAATTTGTCTCTTCGGCCGATCTTGTCACGTCGTGTTAGGGTAATCGCCGAAATAATTTTTTAATTTTTTTTGTGCGTGCATTTCTTTTCCCACTAGTCGAGATCTGATGTCATCGAAAGAATCTAAAAAGAAATACCAGACAGTATTTACCTAGGCCTATTCCAGGGAATATTCGTTTATTATCGCGTCGAATAAAGATAAATCGTATACATTTTGTACCACTTGCATGCGTTATTTTTCAATTGCTTCCGGCAAATTCTGCAACAACTTTAAAGGAATAAAGTACATTATCATGCAGTTTTTAAATATGACTTATTTGTAAATAGAACTCAACTGTAAATATGAAAAAAAACTATAATCAAGAAATATATATATATGAAGAAATGTAAATCCATAAATTACAAAAAAATATATAGGTAAGTCAATAATTTATATTGGTAATACTGTCTAGATATAAAATATATATGGAAGAGTGATGACTAAAAAAAGTGTCTTTTAAAAAAATTGATGAGATTATTTTAAAACCCAGCTAAGCAATTTTTAAAAATCAATACGTCTTCATTTATTTTGTAAAAAAATAAAATGTTGAGAAAAGTATGGCCAAAATAAAAGATTGTCTCATTAGGCCCCTCCACCTTATTTGTACATGAGTTAAATAAAGTAAATGTTGGCCCTGCTGAGCATTTCTGATTATGTATGTATAATTGAAAATGTCTCCCTCTTTTTCAAATCTGGAGGTTGGCAGGTCAAACAACACTATAAATGCCTAAAAGAATTTGAGACTTATTTTTTGTACTTTCTTACCAACTCGAATAAGTATGTATACCTGATGTTAGGAAATTAAAACTGGACAGTTTTTGTAAAGTGTTTCATGTTAGAAAATATTACAAGGATTGGCACTGCAACCTACTTCTGACGAAACCTGTCTAACTGACATCACTATCAACAATGATTGTAAAATATAATGATTGGCAGTTACTTCATTATAACTGCCAACTTCAGAAGCCTACATGTCTTCTGAACTTTGAAAATTATTTGCAAGGCTTTGATTTCTATTCTACATGACTAAATTTTCTCACACTAAATGAATTCTTTTTATTACTTTTAACGTAGGACTACGTTCCTCCCATTGCTCAGGATGGAATTTGATTCACACGCCAAAACGCAACAAAAAACGTTGTTTGGGAGATCCTCTGTATCTCGGTAACTACATATGTTAAAAACATAACTAATGTCTTAATTTAGAGATAAAGGGTAACAACAGAAGTTACAAAAAAAAATTGAAAATCGGAATTGTAGTTCAGCGACTACTGAGTCGCAAAGTTGGCCAAAAATACTCGTGAATTGGTGACGCGATCCTCTATATCTCGGTAATTACATTTGTTAAAAACATAACTAATGTCTTATTTTAGAGATAAATGGTAACAACAGAAGTTACAAAAAAAAAATTTGAAAATCGGAAAAGAGACACGCGAGTAAAGTAGTCCTACGCCTTTACCGTCAGCGGCTGTTTGAAAAAGACAGCCTTCCGTCATTTGTTCTTAATGGCTTGTTAATTTTTTTCTAAGTGACTGTCAAAAATCGTAATCCAAATCTGTTCCCCTTTTTTATGCTTTTGAACGAAACTTTTATTCAGTAAACATTTGCTTCATATAATACCAAAACAAGACATTGTTTTTTATTATAAAATAGGGCCTTGAATTTAATTATTGGCAAAATGGTTGGTAAGTACTTAAGTGTTCCCCTTCGTTGTCCCTTGAGTTTGTCGCCAGTGTGGCAACACAAATAAGCTGATGGAGAATTTCCTCTTGCAACTTTTCGACTAATATTCTTTGTTGTTGAGTTGAAGACCTACTATACTAAATTTGAGAGAAATGAAAATTAAAAATAATTATTGATTTAAAAATTAAATAAAAATGTGTATATAATCTCTTTTTAAATACGATTATTTTGAATAATAATATGAAGGAAATGGTGGTTCTAAATGGCAACTAAATTTGAAACTTGGAGGAAACTGAAATAAACCGTTGGAGCTGGAAGTCTGTAAAATAATTTTTACTATTTATCATAGCGACTCAAAATTAATTATGTTTAAACTGAATACAACTCGAAACTATAGTCTTGGACTGGACGACATCGATATCTGATACTTCATTGTTTCATACGCAAATACAAGAATAAAAATTTTGGAGTCTTTTATCGCAAGATATTGATTTATAAATTAATGTTATTTTGTATTCATTTTTTAGTCAACTTATGTTCTGAAAAGCTCGTGTTCAGCAAAATATGCACGCTATTTCAACATTAGTAGTATAGATTTGATTCAAAAAGTTTATCAATGCATTTCTATTAAAGTTGAAACGAAATGCATTGATATCATTCATTATTTTATTGGATTGTGTTACAAAATATGTTTCGAAACTCCATCTCAATAGATATTGCCTGTTTAAAAAGAACTTAAAATAAGCTTTAATTTCTATGCAAAAAAGAATATACACAGATGTATTTATTAACTTTTTGAGATTGATTCATTTAATGTACATAATGCTTTTATTTTCTACAAAAGTAATAATCTACGTCAAATATCAATAAGTGTTGCTCATTTAAATTTATTTAATATTCAGTGCTGTGCAATATCTAACTCTGTAACGTTCACTTACTTTTGGGGATAGGTTGTTTTCGTGTGCATTACAAAAAATACTCAGTGGTGCATGTCAGGCTCACATGAAGAAGATTCCATGAGCTAGAATAAGTATTTTCTACAACAATTTTCAATTTTTTGAATTCACAATTATTTAATCTGTCAGAACTGCGCGCGCAAACAGCTGCACGCTTGTCTCCGTTTGTCACAGTCATTAAAAAAACAAAAAACAAATATGGGAGGCAGCGCCACCTATTAACACCAAAGATAATTATATTTGTTAAAACCTAAAAATAAAGTCATTATTCCAGTTTGATTCCTGATATAACAACAATGCTAACCTCAAATCTTGTACTCCAAGGAATGCAAATTCTAGGTGCATTTGGAATGCAATACAAAAGAAAGTGCTATAGAATTTTACAAAAAGCGTTATTGATATGGATTTATTTTGGTATTTTTCTAAGATGCACTGACCATACATTAGATATGATATTGTGCGAGAATTTTGCGTGTGTAAAAGTTAGATGTTCGAGAATTATGGTAGGCATTTTCATACTGGGAGCCTACTTTTCTTTCTATTCAAAGAGGTATGACATGCAGAAAATGTTCCATTGTCTTGTAAATTTAGAGGGAAAATATGTTTCAACGAAGAAAAACCTGGTTAAAATCTTCAATATTATTACAATTGTAATTTTATTTCTAGAG
>BGPR01017534.1:0-32354 GCA_013235015.1 Araneus ventricosus | reverse complement strand
TTCATATACTTTATTAACTATTCGGAATTTTCGCTTTTTGATGAATATTTTAGTTTTGTTGATGACTTACATCATTGTAACGAAAATAATTTTATTTCCGTAATCCACCTAAAAATGATAATCATACATATTAATTCAGTGAATCACACATATTTTGGATTTCTTTACTAAATAATTAATTTTGAATTTCTTTATTATTATTTCAAGATAAACTCCGTTCTGTGATACAAACTGAACTTGAGAAATATTTTATTCGTTATACTAAACAAAATTCTGAAATGCGATGGTAATCGGGTAGTACGAAGCTGATGGGATCACAATAAAAATTTAATTTATGCAAAAATTCCAATACGGCGACAATTTTTAAAATTAAAATTTCGGAAATATTTATTTCTAGTATTTAACAGTTTTAACAAATGGAAATAAAATAATTATTATCATTTTGTTAAATTTTTCAAAAATGATAATTTCAATGAATAAGCAAGTAATTTTAATAAACAAACGGTATACAGATCTTCGAATGTAAAAATTGTACATTAAAAATTCAAAATAAACAATAAAATTCACATCTACTGTGTTCGAATATAAATCAGCGGAACGTCGTAAAACTGACTCCGTTGCTCATTGCCACGTGTTTATTTTTTAAGTGAGAAATTTTATTTCATTTTTGGCTGAATGCATTGTACAAAAGTACATTCCTCGAATGAAATAGATACCTTAAAATTTATTCATCTACGATCACTGATGGCACAAAGAACGAATCGAAAGCAATTCATAAATAAAAATAATATTACAATATTTAACTTTGACTTCGATAAAAAGTAAAATAAATTTGAATTACAGACGTATAGCATGCAATACAGAATATTAGCATTTGTTCGTAGAAAATGCAAGGGTCCAGAGAAAAATTCCACTTTGATAAGATTGGTCTAATAAACTTACGTCCTATTTGGTATTTATATGAAATCTTATGGGAACATATAATTTTGAACCGAGATCAGATGATGAGAACGACACCGATTAACCCACACTCAACACTACACCCACATGATAACTTGGACCAATGATGAAAAATTTCATAAGCGCAAATATGAAAATGATGGTTTCATTTTTATACAGTAGAATCCCGCTAATCCAAAATTCCGGTTAATTCGAACCGATTTTATTTTCGAAAATTATATGTAATTGAAAAGATTTAAATATACATACTGAAAACAAAAAAGTACTTTTTTCAGCACGCATAATTTTGTACACATTGAAGAAACTAATTCAATAATTCAAGGATCACATTTACATTTAATAATAACACATTGCATTAGCACATCACATACATATTTAAATTAACGATCTTTTGGGCTGAAGAAATTTGTCAGATTTGTCTGACGAAGTGATGTTATTGTCGACGTGGAAGCAATATTATGCCAACGTCTCATAAACATAACGTCTGTTGATGTCGCATGTTCACTCTGCTCTATATTTCGCCTTAAGATAAGGTCACTTCATACAGGATCTTTTATTCTAATGAAAAGGGGAGCAATATTCTATTTCTATTGCTTTTGAATAAAGGAATTCAAGAGATAGTAGTAATGAGTACTTATAACTTACATTTTTTTAGCACACATCTTTTTCTTTTCTATTTTTATCGGAATTTCGGGTAATCCGAATTTTTTGTAATCCGAACAGGCACCGGTCCCAATCAGTTCGGATTAGCGGGGTTTTACTGTGGTTACTTCCCGTTTTGAAGCTATTGGAGGACGATTTTGGAACGAACTTCGTAACTTTGAGCCGGAAGACGGAAGGCACCTGTTCCGGAATCCGCGGTCTCTCTCTCTCCGCTCGTTTAACCCTCTGAGCGGTTAGCTATTTTGATGTGCTATCTTTAAAGTCTTAAAAATTTGCTTTCAATGTGAATAATTGAATCTTTATTGCGTTTAAGTCTCCGAAATCTTAAGAATATTTTATCCATGTTAGTTTAAGAAATTATACGTACGGATATGAATACCTGCTTTTGAACTCAATATGAGAAACGGAAAAATACGTTTAAAACTCTTAGAGGGTTAAATCACAAACCTGCACCAGGCCCAAAAACTCGACGGATCTTCTGTGGAATCAAGTCTCGAACGTTTGATCGTTACACCCCAAAACCGAAAATCAGCGAAAGGCCACCGCTTTCTCTGACTAAAATGTTCGGGAAAGGATGAAAATGAAAAATCGGCACAAAGTGATCTTACCTGTATGGAAAGATGCTCGATGGATTCTAGCGAGGCAGCCACTTCCAATGATGGTGATATTCGTGGCTAACACTGGGTTTATAAAGCTTGATATTTTCGCACAATTGAACTGAAGGCCATCTGATCCTACATCGGTTATCAACAAACTG
Organism: Araneus ventricosus; assembly: GCA_013235015.1. Classification (NCBI taxonomy): domain Eukaryota; kingdom Metazoa; phylum Arthropoda; class Arachnida; order Araneae; family Araneidae; genus Araneus; species Araneus ventricosus. Next base: position 29,974 of record BGPR01017534.1, on the reverse strand, counting down.
ATAATTTATTACGTTCATGAGCGTGATTGTATTCATCCTTGTGACAAGAATCACAAGGGTGATTACGGTAACTTTCTTTATACTAGTAACAAAGGTTAAAAAGGTTTAAAGAGTCAAAACAGATAAAATACAAGATCTTTTGACTTGCGTGACTTAAAGTTATCTGAGCCAGCCGACAGGACTGATTTAAAAATATGAAAGTGTCACATTGTTTTCATGTGTTGGTATTTTTTATCTACAATTATGTCTATCAGCTCTTTGACGAAATTGGAAAAGCTAATATCTTTTTCAATTCACTTTAAGTCACTTAAATTAGTAAGTAAAGTAGCCAAATATATGTTTTCTTCGAAATTAATTTTTCTTATTTTAAGATACAAAGTATATAGTAAATGCTGCTGTTGAAGCCGTAACTCCAAGATGATAATTTAAAAAAACAATTGAACTATTTAAAACTGTGACAAAATGTTTAAATATTCGAGTTCTATTGAAACAATACTGTAATGAATTTCCTTGACTTTGGAATGGATTAAATTTCATCAATAACCAAAAGCAAAAATATGAAGGAAAAGTCAAATCATTCATCAAAAACAGATGACTTCGTATAATATTGCAATTATTTTGTAAGAAACACAAACCCATCAAGGCCCTATATTTCACCTGCAAACTCTCGTGCACACATGTTTGAAAAAGATAAGAACAAGAAGAACTAATAAAAATAAAGAACTTTTTATAACTAAAGTATTGTACCAAAGCAATCTTTAAATCAAAACAATAAGTTCAAAGTGAAACAAGTTCAAAAATTATTCATCCAATAAAAAAATTAACTACAATAAATTTTTTGCATTATGAAATATTATTGTAGCATGTTATAACTATTAGTTTTCATGAGCTGAATTTTAGAAAGCAAAAACGTTTAGTCAATTCACAATTTTAAACACGAAAAAGATTAATAATTCTGTGAAAAATATTTTGTTTCTTTTAGCATTCAGCTGTACTAGAGAGAAATTTACATTTCCCCTTATTTAAACTCTGTAATTATTTGTCTGACACTTTTTAAATGAATGTTGTAAAAGCATCCCACTGAATGTATCTAAAATGAACCCAGAAGAATTATGTAACAAAATGCAGTTAAATTCAGTAGAAGTAAATGAAAGAAAAACTACTAGCTCTGCAAATAAATGGAAAAGAAATTTTAAGAACAGTTATCTGAAAACTATATCACAATTTTAATACATTAATTAATTTCTATTCGGTTTTAGTGCTAAATGCTTGTAAAATGTTGTAAAAAAATAGAACTTCAATCGGTAATGGTAAAACGTATTTAATGCGTAGCTGAGCGTCAAACAGTAAATTACGTTTATATACCAACGTCCCTTATTTCTATCTAAATTGTATCTTAATTCTTTATTAATTATTTTTATTTTTAAGAGGATAAATTTGTAATTATAATCAATAATCTTATAAAACATGATTCCGGAAGCTTGATTTTCCTATAACATGGTGTAAAAGTAACTGTAGACCTCATACGTTTGGAGCTTCTGTCAACACTCCTACAGCATGGCTTCAATACAACACGTAATAAATTAAATGTCTTACACAAGATTTAAATGTCCTAATGAATAAACCCATACTTAAAAGTATAAATTATAAAGCAGTTTTTATTAAAAGTAAATATTTATCTGTATTATTCAGGCATACATTTCTACGTAGAATATGTCTAATTGTATTTGTAGTCTTTTTATCATGAAAGTTTTAGAATGGCATCAGTGATAAAGAGTATAGAAAATGTTTGGTTTATGTGTTACTACAGGGTGTTGCAAAAATTATATACACATTTTAAATAACTATTAGGTTAATAATAAATAACATATATAATAGTTTTATAATTCAAATTAATAAATACAATTTTTGAATCTGGTTAGCTGTCGAATTAATTAGAAAAAGCAAATTGCACATTACATATAAAAAAGAACAATGTTCTCTTCCTACAAATGATATGAATCTTTAGATGTATAAGAGATCCCTAAGCCGCAAGGTTAGGCAGGCACGACTTAAGAATCGTCTATGGAACGACTTAAGAAACGGTACATGTAATGTTTTAAATAAACATTATAAAAGAATGAATTGAACCAGAGTGTCATCGTTACATAATAGCAACTGTTCAAATAGCATAGAATGATAACCTAAGAAATAGCATCAATTAATTAATAATATTATTGCCGTACGTCTTACCATATATGCAAAAAACTCTAAAAGAAAACAACGGCAAAGTTACTTTTTTAGAGATTAAGTTGTAACGCAATGATTCTCTGCATTCTACTACAGCAACGTCAGAACGAAATAGGAAAGACTAAGGCTGTGGTACGACTTAAGAAATCTTACCCAAAAAATGTAAATTTTAGAGTACTTAAAGTAAGTGTTGCAAGGACTTGTCATCCGAAGATATACACCCTTCTCATGTTGTTATTCATGCAACTGTGTTGTTAGGCTATTGTAAATTCGTTTTCACAATAGCATAATCTTGTGTTACATACTTCATCTTTTTTTTACTTTACACTGCGACACACCCCTGACTCCAGAGATAAAAATCTCCGATTTGCAGTTTGGATGAGTGTGCGTAGAAACTTTATTGAACAAAAAAAAAGTTTACAAACAGTGTTTTAACATCGACGAAAACATGTGAAAATTATTAAAACGATGAAAATATGTGTTCACATATGAAAAGAAAGACTCGCGAAGCAAAAACAATTTTAAGACAGTTCCCGAAATTTCTCTGCATCTATATACTTGAAGGAGGACTGATACACACTTTATCTAGTGTATCCGTTTCTTCTACTTGCTTCACTGGCAAAGGGACCTCTGTGGCGGCTTCCCTTTGCGACCCCATATTCTATTTTAAAAATGTCCTGCTTCGGTATGCCTGACCTACCCTTAAAATTTGTCCGATGATTTTATTATTACCCCTGTATATGCCGCTTTCCATAATGATGAACGCAAGCAGATTTCAACCATTTACAGGGAAATGATATTGATAAAAAATAAGGTTAATATAAAATGTCTAAATACGCTAGTCTGCAAAAAAAATTTTTTTTCGTGTATCAGAAATGAAATTAACTATTTACAACTAATTCCGCCACGTAGAATCCAAATTTGTGAAAAAGCTGTAACACGTACAGTTTTTTTGTTATGACTGTTTTATCAGTACTTGAAAGAATAAACATAAGCATTTAGAACACATGTTTCATTATTATTAATCTCATTAATGTACTATGGGATACTGTTGTAATTGCACATATTTGAGACTAAATGAAACAAAAAAATATCTAAATATAGTTAAATATTATTACTTTTTTTCTCTTATGTGGTGTCAAATCTTCTCTCTTAAGGAACCAGCAGTAGTCAATCATCATTGCTGGGTTCCAGCGACCTCGATATTGTTTTCCATACTACTTACGTCTTGATGCAATCTTTATCCTTGTTCTTCGCTAACGACCGCAAAAGTTTTCGAAAAGAAATCTAAATGTGTATGTAAGAAGTGTATTTTGAGCAACATTCGACACCCGTAGACTCAATTCGGTAGACTCAAGAAGCTCTTCTATTAGGATTACGTAATTTTCACCTTTTTTGTTTTTACAAAACCCTTTTAGCACCTTCACAAACGATTTCCAAGCAGCTAATTCCCTTTGATCAAACTTACTTTCAAAAATAGGGTCTCAAATCAACTTTCCAATTTGTGGGCCAGCAAAATTGCCCTCTTTAAGTTTGGCTTCACTTAATTTGGGAAAAAGTCCTGATAAATGTTTAAATCCTCGGACTTCTTTGTCAATAGCCTTCACAAAATTTCTACTCAGTCCTAATTTAATGTGAAGTGGAGGAAGAAGAATCGTTTTCGATTCAACAAGAGGGGCATACTAGTTCCAGACTGATATGAAATTCTGCTCGGCCCTTCCTTTTTTACAAAATGTTGTTCTATTGCTCTACTATCCTACAAGCATAAAAAACAACAATTCTTTGTATATCCACTCTGAAGATCCATTAATATAGCTATCACCTTTAAATCCCCTCAAATATGCGAAATGAACTGTTTATACTTAATTGAATTTAGACCGTGCCAGCCTACGTTTCCTTCGTCAAAACTGAATAAGTACGTGATATAGATGGTTTCTTCCTTCATGAACCCATCTATGTCAAAAAAACACACAAAGGACCTTCCATTCTGTAAAACGCTGAGAATACCACATTTCTTTTTCGGAAATAAGCAATGCAACATGCCAACAGATTTTACTCTTGCAATCTGGAGCCGAGAAGTTCCGCCTGTTGTTTTGATAGACACAGTTCACGCACCAAACCATTAAGTTCGTTCTGACGAATAAAATGGGGTTCACTTGAAGTCTCTAGTTTAAAAGTAGGATCACTAGTCTTTTCAGATATATCTCCATTTTCATCAGATGTATCTGAAATGTCACTCATTTCTAAAATGTTATTATCTTTATAATCCAATGTCGGTGTTGGTATAGGTAAATCTTCTTTCATGAAGAACAGGTGGGAGTACAGACTGGATATTCGGATACTGTTTCTTTGAATATCCTTCTGTGTTCGTAAGACAGAAGTAGCAATCATCGAAATTATTTGAAGATTCCCGCCACACCATGGAGACAAAAATGGCATAGAGCTTCTTTTGCCTTTCATCCACTGAGCAAGAGTCCCATTGCAACTGATACAACACACATGAGGAGCACAACTTTTATCTTGATCGCCAACTTTGCAGCCAAAATACAGAAAATGGTCTTTTTTTCACTTCTTGTGTTAAAAGTCTACTTCGTTATTTTCGACCATAACAATAAACTTATCTATCTGAGTTTTGCAAGATTTACGCTGAAAATTTGACATTTTCAACATAAATTGTGACTAAACACACGACAACACTAACGAAAGAACGTCTCTTTATTGGAATGCCAGAAAAAACCGGATAAGGTAGGGATTTTGGGGTGTCCACAGACAAAGTATCCGGCAGGAAGGGTTGAGAGGAGGTAGGGTTGACATATGCCACATTGTATTAGAAGTGGACACCACTAAGTGTGGATGAGTTGCTCAGGTTTGTATATGAAGGAACTCGCCCGCCTCGGGGTATATGAATTGGGAGGGGGGCAGCCCTCCTCCAGTGATAGTACGTACCTCCTACGGGAGGGGTTGGACCGTGAGGCTGTGTTGGCCATTAGGACCCGACCTCAGTACTCGTCGCTATCGCACGACTGTCATTCAGTGAAAACCCGTGTGCTTTGGCAGGTCGGGGGCTGTATTTACGGATATGCCACATTGTAAAAATCATAAAAAAATAGTGGATGGTGCCATTTTCTGATACCCTAACACAAAAATTGTACGTTGTAGGACTTTTTTTTATTTGCAGAATTAATGATTAAAATAATAATTTGGCCATTGTTACCGAACCATTGTAGACCAGTAATATCTTTAATAATAGAAAACACTTTCTGTCAGTGAGATCAAGTCATGCCTCCCGTTGAGAGCATGGAATGCTTTTCCTACCAAATACAACTACCCAACAGATAATGAACCATTCTGGTTCCCAGCTCGGGATTACACAGTGGCGTTTATTTTATTGTCATTCTGTGCAAGATATCGACAATTGTCTTTTGTAGACGAATTTCATTAGTGAGATGAGAATTAAAGAAGTTGATAACCAAAAGATATTCAGTCCGTATAAAGGAAGACAAATCAGGTTACAAAAAAGAAGAAACGGCGGTATTGATCCCCAAAATTGCTAGTGTGTCGTTGAAGGCGAAAATCATCATGAGAGTTTCTTCCCCTTTGTATATGGTTCAAGAAAATTCATGAAATGGAATTGAATCAAGGAATTAAATATTTTTTTTATCTTGTCAAAGATTTGACAGATTTTCGTTAAGGACTTTAATTATGCACCAAGAAACCATTTTTTTTTCTTTTCCGGAAAGATATGGAATAAAAAAAGTGAGTGCTCTATCTCGCATACTTCCATATTATGGCGTCCTTGGAGCTTGGCCATTTTGTATAGAGAAGAGCATCAAGTTTGCATTTTAGAACACTGCATTCTCCAATTGGATTTTTATCTGTAGTGCGCGTTTTTCTTCGTTATACTTTTTAAAATCCCATGCGTGCTTTTAAGGATTTTGTGTTTGTGTGTATTTAACTTTTAAATCCTTTGTTTATATAAAATCGTTTTTAGGTTTAATATTTTCAGTTTTTAAAATCCTAAACGTGTTTTTTTGGTATTAATATGACATTTTACAACTTTTAGAATCATAGTGTATCTTTTAATGCTTTTGTGATTGTGTATACTCGTTTTAAATTATTCATGCGTTTTAAAAAAAATTATGACTTATTGTTGATTTTCTAATGCGTTTTTTAATTTCTTTAAGGTTTACTGATTACAGCTTTTGTTCTTTGTGTGTTTATTTTTCATTTTGTGTCTGCACTGTAAAACTGGAGCTTTCTCTGTAATGTGCTTTTATTTAAATAAATAAACAGATACTATCTCTTCTTTTTGACCGACCGGGTCCAGACTTTGATACAGATCTAAGATTTTTTTTAAATTTTTGACCGCATACTGAATTTGATCCGTCTAGCTCATTGTGGTTTTGAGTATTATGTTCAAATACACACTGATAGACAGATAGACAAAAAGCCCCTTGATGGATTTGGTTCAAAATTTGATACAGATCAATTATTTTGATGTAAAGATTAAGGTAAAGTTGCGCCTAACGCCTAATTCGTACCTATTCCGTTCTGTCGTCGAATCTACGCCTCTGACGACAGTTCGATGAATACTAGCATTGATTATGAAGATTTCTGCATTTAGTGTGGAGGTTCAATGCATTTTGACCTGACATCGAAAAAGTAGTAAGTTTGCCGTTATTTTCTTACATTGCTTCGTGCATATTTGGAAATAAGTACAGCAATAATATCATTAAAGAAGTGCTTTTATTTCTTAGGTTGTCATTCGCAGCTATTTGAACAATTTCTTTAATGCAACGGCGACTTTTGGTTCAATTCAATTTTTTAAGTTGCTTATTTAAGATGTTACATGTACCGTTGTTTAAGTTGTACCTCAAACGATGCTTAGCGATACAGGGACTATACATAGGGCAAAACGTTCCTAAGGTAGGTGAGCAAAAGATGGCCAGGTCCTGAGGTAGTCCACCCCCCAAAAGTAGAATAAATTTCATTTTTAATCACAATAAGGCGCTACTGCATTGTAAACCACGTATCTGCAGTGAACGAGGCTGAATTTGATGAGATCAACTTCATCGGCTTTCTCTTTAACCATATTTACTTCAATTCTAATAATTTTATCAGGTTAATAGTTTTACGTCGAGCAAATGGTGACCATGTGCATGTTCCCAATGTGGCCCGGGTGTCGGACCACCTTGGGAACACGTGGGCCGCCTTAAGAAACAAATATGAAAATCAATGTTGTAAGGGTAATTTTCAAAATTTCTACTTAAGTATCTAAAAAAACTTATTACCATTTATTGTTAAATTTGTAACAATATAAGTTATATTAGGTGGTTATAGTTTTATTTGCATGTCAGAAAAATCTCACGAAATCTAAATTCTAAATCTCGCGAAAAATTTGTTAATTCTTGATCTAGTAGAAAGACATCTCCAGCTTTCTGTCGAATTGAGATTATTCTTTCCAAGATTCTGATCAAACCAGCAACCTCAATTTTATTGATTCTGAGACTTCTCCAACAATTTCCAAGCTAATGAGAATACCAGATATCCCCCAAAAGAAGTCAGTGACTCCCAGATGAAAAGCCCTGAACAACCGTGCACAAAAAGTGGTTCAAAGTCTTTTCTTGTCAGAACATAAGAAGATTAAGAAGAAAAACTCGAAAGATATCAAAAGGAAGAAATAATCATCAGAGCGTAATAGTAAGCAACATAGTAAAAATAATCAAAAACCAATCCGGTACACTGCCAAAAGAGACTCTAAAAAACTGATACTGCCATGCCTGACACAAGTGGTTGCCTGCCAAAAGTAAGCTGGTTTTGCCATTTATGCAAGAAAATCAAAATAATGGACACGCTATTGTGTAATCAGTACTTGCGATATGTGCATGAAGAATTACAGGGACTTACTAAAAAAGACAAAATCGAAAATTCCATCTGCACTTTCTGCATAGAATTCGATTAAAAAGTTATATTTTGAAAAGTATTTATTATAATTTTTTCTTTGTAATTAAATATGTTTAATTGAACATTTAATACTTTTCTAGAAGTAAAAAATAGTTCACCGAGTTTCATCTGTACTTTCTGCATGGAATCCTATTGAAAAGGTATATTTTAAAAAGTGCTTATTATAATTTTTTCCTTGTAATTAAACACGTTTAATTGAACATTTAATACTCTTCTAGAAGTAAAAATAGTTTTCCAAGTATTTTTTAACATTTTAAGAGTGATTTCAATATATGGGTCACCTTTGGAACGCTATGTGCCAAAGGTGACCCACAATCTATATCAATTTTGAATTTGTATTATAAAAATAATTAAATTTTATTTTACACAAAAAAGTATACTTGATATGTGTTAGAGATAAGTGTGAAATTTTAATTAAAAAGATTCAGCCACACACACCTAACCAGAAAATTATGAAAAATCCTCAACTATGGACACCTTTGGCTCACCTACTTTATAAAACTTGGAAACAAGAAGATATGGAAGAGCCGTTAGAAAAATTACTCAGTGGTTATAATAAAGGAACTTTATTATTCACCACTGTGCTTATTTATTAAATAAAGTTACTTTAAAGGAAGTACACCGAAGTATAACATTCCTAAATAACTAAATAAACATAATAAATTTGGGAAAGCAAACAATTTAATAAAAGCAATGGGGAAGGATTTGGCAGATCATGTCATGACTTAATTCATTCTGAGTGAGCAAACGAACCAAAAGTTAATTTAGTGATTCTTACGAATGCTGAATATTATTATTAATGTAGGAATTGTATTTTTCCCGTCTAACTTAAAAGTATAAGTTTAATTCCTTCCTAATAATATTTTCTCACTTTCCGTACAAGCTCATTTGAATAGTGTTGTGTCACCGGAAAGATAGCGAGAGATAAAGATCACGCGGCGTGCTAATCACGTGATGCGTGGGTGTTTCTCCGTTAAAACCAAGTGTAATGTTTTAATCGGGGAGAGGACTTTTTGAAATCAAGAAGAGCAGACATGCGGTGGATGCGAGCATCGGCAGTTAACGGGGTCTCGTCCTTGTTAGCACGGCGGCGATGGGCGATGGCTGTAATGTAACCTGTAACCTATAACTAAGCTGTAATTATAATTAAACCTTTTAACGAGGTGCAAACTTAAGCAAATAACAAACCCTAACTCCCTCTTGTCTAAAATGTAAATAATCACCTGTGTAAATACTTTTCTCATTTCATATTATGCTTTTTTAATAATAAATAATTTAGTTTTTAACTCCTGTTTCTCATCCTTTATCTTTGGCGCATTTACCCCTAGAGTGCTCCTTAGATGAAGCATTTTTACCTGTAGGCGGGGTTTGGGGTTTAACCTCCCACCCCTTTTCCCACAATTCTTGGCGGCTCAGGCCGGAATTGAGTTTTTCTACATTAATAGAATCCTTTGCGCAAAGAATAAAAAATTCAAGTGTTTTTGTTTCATTTTCTTCCTAGGAACGATTTAGGACATAGTAGGTGATACGACACCGGTAAGGCATCGGTTTCCTTAGTCGTACTGATATTATTACTTCAAGCATTGTTTATTTCATTCGATAGAGTAATATATTTTGAGCTTTCTTGTAATAAATAGTTGCAATATTCATAGAAATTGTGAATAAAGAACAATTTTGTCCTTCATTTTGTAAAACTTGAAATTTGTTGACTTTTTTCCATGGGGGTACGACTTAACCCTCTGAGCCCTATCCCGCCTCAAACCGCCTCATTCGACACTGGCCGGACTCGGGCGGTTTCGGGCGCCTTTGTGAATTTTATGGGAGAAAATTAGTTCCTTTATTTGTTGACAATTCATCGCGCAACCGAGGGTGCCGTCCTCCTGGAATTTCTGTAGAGAAAGGGAAGATTTCATTCTGATTTCATGAATGAAAATTTACTACAGTTTTTGAGGCACATGAATTCTCAATCTAGCCTGATTCAAAGAGTTAAACAATCTTACAATATTTATAAAATTTCATTCATGTAACTCGCGGTGTTCTTGAGTTATCGTGTTGACAAACACATCGAGAGATAGACGGATAGTTTTCTTGTTGAAAGACTGGGTCTGAAATTTCATACAGATCTACGAATTGCATGTTATGACTCAGTGACGGCTCCTGTGATGCAGACTTGGGGGTGATGTAACATTTAATCCTTCATTGCGAAGTGATGCATATTTGTACCACACACATTGTTGTCTTTTTTCATTAACTTTGAGTAGTTTTATATTTAACGAATAAACTTATAAAATATTTTTCTTCAAATAGGTAAATATTTTAAAAATTAATTTTAATAAAAAATTTAAGCTCGAAATTTGTTTTTCAGTTCCGCTAACTGCATTTCTTGCTATATTTATAAAAATTCACAAAGCTGCGGCGGAACATTAAAATGAAAGTATAGTACAGAAATAAAAAAAATTTATTAATTAACAATAAAAAAGTTTAATATAAAAATAATAATATGCGAATATTATTTTTTAATGTCATTAAAAAATTACCTAAAAATAAAACCTATTATTCTTGTTTCGTTTCCAGAGAAAGGATAAAAAATGTAAACATTGATGCTTCGATTAAAAAATATTTTATCCATTGAAATCAAAATATCTACATGTTAATCTACCCCATTTCATATTGTGTGAGTCAGAAAATCTTTTATTTTTTTTAATGTTAAAAAGTAGAGTAAAAATTCTGATGTAGTATGTAGTAAAAGGAATTGCTAAGATGAAAAAAAATGATTAATTTATTATATTACATCCATCTAAAGATTCACTGTGATATGTTAAAATGGGAATGTACTTATCAGTATTCTTTAAGAAATTCTGTTCCTTGAAGCCAACTGTTTTTTATCCGAAATCGATGCTTCTTAAACTATCAATCCAAATAAGATGGTACAGAATATTGGGTATCACGAAAATTTTGAGAACATATTTGTATCCTGGAAAATTTCTCGTACGTATTTCATCAGCATTTATAACTAAAATTATCGAAAAACTCATCTGGATTGCAAGAAATTCATACAAATTTTATTTCTATAAAAAATCTTTTTCAATTAAATTTTTATTTATTATTAATTATCCTTCATTTCCCATCTTCTTTCCAAAGTTTTGCCCACGAAAAAATTTTCTGCGGTGGGAAAAGTTTAAAACTCCGTTTCTAACGTCACGGGAACTGTCGACTTCGATAGTACCCTTCAGCTTAAAAGTGTAGTGGGGAAAGCCTGAGTTGTGTAATTACGCATGCGCGCAGCGAAATTTGGTGATGGATGGATCCACAATTATCGTTTAAGTAGTTACTTACTTTTCTTCTGCGGATAATCTTCGGGTAGTGAAAAATGAGATAGGGAAATTAGTTTTCTGCCTCAGTTTCTCCTCGTGTTTCATTTGAAGATCAAAATCGTTGATATAAAATTTCTTTAGACTGTATATAGACTTTAATATTAAATGCGAAATAAAATAAATTGATGAAATTTTCACGATGGATAAAGTTAGGGGTGCTGCAGTACCGCAGTCCATACGCAGAAGCCGTCCCTAAGTTTATTTTAGTTATATCAACGTCCCGTTCAGAATCTACATGAGGTCTGTTTTGGGACGGACCTCGTAATTTTGAACCTCGATTAGATGAAGAGGGCGACACATGATCTGGCACCCCGTCTCCAAATGTCCACACCACACCAGCGGGAGGACGTTTGACCCCCTAAGTATGATTTAACTAGCAACAGACTCAATGCACGACATATCTTCAGTGGAATCGGGTTTCGAACCTGGAGCCCTCCTGCACCGAAGCCGATACCTTGTAACTAGACCACCGTTGCCTCGAGCCACCCCTGAAATTATGGCAATACACCCTATTTCATTCATCTATCTCAATCTCAGTATTTGAGTTTTCGAATTGAAACACATACTGAGAGATATACATAATTAAACAATATATATTGGATTCAAGGAGAAAAGGTGGAAATTCATCAAAATCTCGAAATAGACTTTTGACTCGACCACACGATTGTTGGTACGTGTACACACACACACATAATAATGTGATGAATGTTTCTTCTCGGTAATATGGGTTATTTTTATATGTAATTTCTCTTATTTCACAGTTCAATGATAGTTTTCTCTATCTAAAGCAGTCTGATCCCACTTCATTCCTTTAACCCTTTACCAATGTATCCCGAGTTCAGTTCGTGCATCAAATCATGGCATTTTTATACTTATAATCTAAAATTAAGTCATTCGTAGACGTTACCATTCGATACGAAAATTACAAGTAATCCATTTCATTTCAAGTGTTCTATTGGCTCTTAGTTGAATCAATGCAACAATGTAACCGCACTGCTTTTCGAGCTCGCCACCTAGCGGCTGTTGGAAAAGATAGTTAGTCCAAGTTCTGGAGTCGAAGAGTAAACATGGTGTTCTGCCACGAGTAATTGTATATTTTATATATCCTTAAATGTTTGTTCCTATATGTTTTGTCCTTAATTGTTTGTCCCTATATTTTTTGTCCTTAATTGTTTGTCCCTATATGTTTTGTCCTTAATTGTTTGTCCCTATATGTTTTGCCCTTAATTGTTTGAACCTATATGTTATACCCTTTTATGTTTAATTAAAAGTATTTAAATTAATTAAGCTTTTTTTCTTTAATGTCTACTGTTATCCCTAGCTGGAATTAAATTACGGCTCCCAATGGTTACAACAACACATTTCCAAAACAGATAGAGGTTGACGGTACAGAATACTATACTGTTTAAGGGCTAATTTCATTTTGTCTTTTCCATGGTAAGAAAATGTATATTTGTTTATGGATTTAAATTTCTTGACCATGAATGTAAATTTAAACGTCCTTAAATTTCCACAACAATAAAAATTTCATGATATAATGTAATTTTTTTTATTTTCTATAAAGTAGTACTCTAAAGTATAATTATTATTACAACATTTATCAAAACAATTATTACAAACAAAAATATGTCCAATACACTCTTAGTGATATATATAACAAAAAAAACCATTTTAAATATATTTTTCTAAAAACGGCCTAAAAGTTATCATTGTTTAAACTAGTGGATAACTGGCTTGGGTGGCAATACCGCACTGGTTGTTCTTGTTTCGGGACATCTTGATGTATCCCTTGATACCCCAACTTGTTCCCCAGCTGGAAAAAAAATTATATACATTCAGTATAAGTAACTATTTTCAGAAAAGTAATCATTTATTAATTTCATAGGAAAATAATCAAAAGCTTCAGTCATTAGTTTATAATAAGATTAAGCGTTAAGTTGGCATCTTTAAAACAAGTTGTCAAAGACAATGCTTTAAATTATTCTTGGATGTTGCGTTCAATTAAACCTAGTTATGATGCAATCACTTCTGCTGTGGCGATAAATTTGAGGAATATTCTAGAAAACATAGATTTTATGTAATATTCTAGGTAACCTGTTAATTCAAAGAAGTTATGCAGTAAGCAATCATCATAAGATTACACATTTGGAAAAAAATAGCTTTTTCTCAGGGTGAATTTTTTCCAAAATTAGTTATTGCATTATAAGTACTCTATTGTGCCACGGATTGGAATTAGTTCAATTTTGATAAGCAATATGCAACCAAATAAACATAATTCACATTAGTGAATCCGTAATTTATATAACGGCGCGGCGGTTGGTTTGAGATAGCTTAACTGCATCCAGTTATCAGAGTAGTTTAGTGTAGTGCAGTTAGATTGATGTCCTGTTTGAAGTTCTACGTTGCTACTTTTGTCGGACATCGTACTCTTGACTTGTAGTCAGATGACGAGGATGACACATGAGCACTTTCGAACCTCTACACCACACCAACAGGAAGACGTTTGACCTGAACGAATTTAAGATGCATCAAGTCGGTGTACACGGCGAATATTTGCTGGAATCGACCTCGAACGTGCAACTCAAGGTCATGAAGTCGAAATTCTGCCATTAAGGCACAGCTTCCTCGAATAAGAAATTTGAGCAATTTAATACTATTTTACCTTTTATATGCAATTATGCAAATCCATATTTACGAAACTGTTTTTATAATAATTTCTTCTTATTTTCCATATAGAATTTTTAAAGCAAAACGATTGAGAATAAATACATAATGAATGCATCACATAAAAAATTTCAGAATTAACATTCTTACCTGTTCTTAACCAGCCAGTAGTCAGATCCGTCTTCAGTGCCATAGCCCACAGCCAGAACTCCGTGATCCAAAAATACAGAGCTGCATTCAGGTTCGTCATAGATGCCGTCTCTGCGAGATACCAAAGCACGTGAGTTTCATAGAAAAGTGGTAAAAAATTTTTAAAAAATTAATAAACACGTTTTTATTAGTGTATTGAAAAGTAGAAAACATTTTAAATCAAAAATCTGGAGATCATAGCAAAAATCTTAAAAGCGCGAGGCGCTGATATAAATACTCTAAGCAAATTGGAATATTAATCACATCTGTAATATATTTTTAATTGTTAATGATTATTAAGCAATGTTCTTTCTTATGATATTCATTGCGGTTTAATTGCCTAATCGTATTGTTTTCAGGGCTTCACACTTTTGTGATTTTTTATTTGACCTCCAGATTATTCAGCGATTGTCACTCTGCGGGACATGAAATATTGAGAATGCATAAAAAAATTGAGAAAAATTAAATAATGAAACCAGAGCAATACGAGAAAAATTCAAGGAATAAAGCGCCAAAAATCCTATTAAAATAGGTGAACATGCGTTAAAGTAACAGAAAAAGTGTTTTGATAGTTATTTACAATTCTAAAATCCATTAAAATAAGAGAAAAACTCAGCAAAAACTGTAACAGACTAAGTAATTTAAGTTCATTTTTACCCTTGGATATATTCACTAATAAAATAATTCATCGATACAGTCGGTCTTCTATACTTATTCTTTTCCTTACATCCATATAGTCTTTATTATTTTGGCGAATTAATTAATTAATAATTCATCCTATACTGCATCTAATATTAGTTAATGTTAAAATGCGAATAATTGGACTTAATATGTTTGAAGTATGAGTAATAAAGTATTAGTCAGTTTAACTACCATGAAATTCGACGCAAGGCAGATCATTACCATGTATCGTGGAATACATCAGAATCTTTCATGCCATCAACTCTATAAACAGCAAAATTTGAACTAATTTTATTTTGCCATCGATTCTACCATGGCCATGATAGAAAAGGACGTTTGATGACGAGATAAGTTTGAATGAGCAGAGCATGCGCGGTACATCATCTAATGCTTGTTTGGTCTGACACGGATCATAGCCAGCGGGAGTGGAAACTTTCTCGTATACTTCTCAAAAATTTGCAATTTCCTCTCCCCCCTGCATAGATAAAAAATTCGAACCTACTGTAATTCAGAATATAATGATTGTCATAAGGGTTTTCATTGTATATTATAGCGATTGTAAAATATTTAGATGAAGAACCAAATTCAAAGAGAGTATGTATTAAGTATGTATTAAAAGTTAGCAATATTTATTTTCTATCGCACTCAAGCAAGCCCGCTAATCCGAGGGCGTGCGCGAGTGAAAAGAAAACAGGAGAAAATGATGTCGTTCGCTATCGCTGAATAGCTTGCGCACGCCCAGAGATTACTTCCAGTACGCAAGTAAAAAAATTGAATATGCAATTTGAACGCCTTTTTCCTACCGTTTGAAACGAAATTTGGGCACAGATCTATAATTAATGTTAGCAACCGACATACCAATTTTTATTTATCAAAGCAGTAGGGTTTACGAGTTATGATGTTTAGACGTATGCGATTATACAGACAGACAGACAGTCAACTATTTGACGGATTTGGCCTGCAATTGGATACGGACCTACACTCCTGATGATAGAACTGTGTACAAAATTTTATCCATTTAGCTATTCAAGTTTTAGAGTTATAGTGTTCACATGAAAGCGGACAGACAGATAGACTTCCCGTAGACCGATTTTGTCCAAAATTTGACAGAAACCTACAAATTATGTGTAAAGATCACATACCAAATTTCATCCCCGTAGCTCTAATAGTTTTCGAGTTATCGTCCTCACAGACAGACAGACATAATTCCAAAATTGTGTTTTTCGTACTCGGGAAGGTCTGAAACGTGGAGATTCGTCAAAATCTCGAGTTCGAATTTTTTTGACGATTACAGTACTTTCTGTTTGTATACTTCTTATACGAGAAAGTAAAAACGCATTGCGCTTGTCAAGAATCTAACTTAATGCTTCCTTTCACTATAGAGTGTCCCTATTTCTCGCTAATAATGACGTACCCGCGTTAGAAGAATTAAAATGGAAAATGATTACATTTTTTATATAGATCGCAAATTTTGAAAAGTTAAGAATATTGGTGTTGAAAGAAATAGGATATAAGGCATAAGAGATGTTATCTATACTAAATGGCCTACTGGTAAGTTTGGAAACTATCTGAGCTGGCATCAATGGCAACTGAAATGGGTCCAATGGTGGCAACTGCTTGTTTAAGAGCTTCTTCATCTCCGCTTGGGATGTCAACGTATCCAGTAACGGTTGCTCCAACAGAAGACTTTTTGAAGTGGCAAGTTCCATCCTGAAAATATTGTTTCTCATTAGTCAAACACATTAAAAATAAATAATGCTCTTAATTTCCTTATTTTGTACATATAAGACGCTTTGTGTCTGTTAAAATGATTGATATAAATGCGTAATAAGAAATATAATGTTCCCAAAATTTTATGGGAGAAAAAACAGTAAGATATAGAAAACGAGGCAAATTTACTTCAGCTGTGTATGAGTACGAATATTCGATGTCAATACCCTTAGATATATTTAGTTATTTTTGAAATTTCTTGTAAATGGTGATTCTAGATTCGTAATATTTGTCAAAAGAATTGATTCAAACTCATGTTAAGCATTTTCGTTGCAATTTCAAGCATGCATAAGCGTTTTATGGCATATTAAAGGAAACAAAACTTCTCTTTAATTAGTTTTCTTCGATGCTTTCCAATAGCATTGCTAGCTGCATCTATAAATTCCGATCCAATTACTTCCATCATTTTTTTCTATAGCATTTCTAGCAGTTTTCATTCATCACAACGCTACCTAAATACAAGTAAGACTCAAAGTCATAGTAAAGGAAACATAATTACTTCAGCAGTGTATGGATATGACTTTTCAGTATCGATGCCCTTGTTCACCTTCACATATTCGAAAGCCTGATCCATTAAACCTCCTCCACAACCTTCATTACCTGGAAATAAAATGTAAAATTTGTAGCCAAACTTCAAAAGTTAGTCTATATATAATGACATTGCACATTGGCGTTGAATTGCATTTAATTTTGATTATAACTGTTTAAACGTCTTTAGAATATTAAAACTTCGAAACTTTCGCGTATATGAATTCTCACTTGAGTTCAAAAACAGCATTTGTTTGATCGCAAGGATAGGTATAGCACTGTTGCGAAAAAATGTTGATATGGTTTCCTATTTTAACTGTAAAAATTACAATGAAAATAACTTTTATTTTCGATCAAATGAAAATTTTAAAATCATATTTTGAGAAATCAGTGACAGGAGATAATTCAAAATATATAAATGTAATTAGTAATAACTAAGTTATAAATAAACAATAAATACATAACGCTGTTGCTCCTACAAGGTAGAAAATCTCTAATAAATTTGCCAAACCATTTCATATTTATAATATAAGAACTAAACAGAATACTCAAAGCATAAATTTATAATCGCTATTATACAATTGGTTTACAACTGTCATATCTGCTACATATTGTTTGGGCGAATTTTAAATTTCGTAGCAAAAGTATAGACTTATTAGTTCTGGCGTAATATTATTGAAATGCAGCTTAAACTGTGCCAATTAAAACTGTGATGGAAATCAAAGTGAAACGCTAAAAGAAAGAGAAGGAAATAAAAATCAAGACAAAGGCATGTGTAACGTATGAGCACCGTTTCATTTATAGTTGTTGCATCTGTCTGACAAATATTCACTGCAGTATTAAGTAGCAATTATCTAAGAATAAGCAGGACCTTTAAAATCTACCCGCTTCATCTAAAGTCTGGTGAATAGCTCCTATATAACTAATGAAAGCAGCCACAATAAAAATCTATCTTTTCAAATGGTACATTAATAAAACAAATCATAAAAGCATATACTATAGCATCTGAGGTTCAGTGGTGCAAATGAAATTCCAATGAGTGCCTTTTCATATTATTTATTATGAGTAAATGATAAATATAGGTATATATGACATTATAAGTTATTTACACTATTTACAAGATTATAGTAAAACTTCCCGGCACTTTCCATTCAAGACATTCCTTCCGTTTCCATGCCTGCCACGCAATCTAACTCTGATGGCGGAGGAAGCCGTTGCCACAAGATGCACAAAAGCGCCATCTGGGAAGAATCCGTAACATATACTATACAACGTAAACATGGCTACTAGAACAACAGCAAAGCCCACTCTTGGCTTTTTGAATCATATCGGTTCGAAAGACATGAGTTCAGTTCATTCCTCCATAAGTACCGCTTCTTCACAATAGTCGTACTAAAGATGAGAAAAAACCTTTTTTGTTTCGGTTAGCCTGTTTTTTAGGTTATTTTTTTTCCTGTTATAACCGGTTATTTTTAAATCCAATATCCAGGTGAAAAACCCGAATCGGAAGATAGGCTCGATTAGACTAAAATTTACCAGGTTATGAAGCTTTGAATGTCATCATCTTAGGCCAATCAACGAAAACCGTTTCCTCGAGGCGTTTGTTGGTTGGCGAATTACTGAAAGAGTCTTTATGAACATACAAATATTGGTCAATGGATTGATTTTCTGTAAAAACAATATTAATAAAAAAAATTTGTCTACAAAAAGCGATTTTTTTTATAAAAGAAAATCCGAAAACCGGTTATTTTGAGCGATTATAACCGCCAGGTTACACCGGAGGTGCAAAAAAAAACTGAATAACCGATAACCGGTTATTTTCGCAATAACCGCCATTCCAAAGTCGTACTAGTTAACAGTTTTAATTTTTTGCCCTTTCGATCACACAATACCATTATCTTGTAGGACTGTAAAGTGTTTATTTTTCCCACCGGCCCGTCTCGGATCTCACACCCCCTTGCATAGGCTGAGTGGGTGTGGGTTTTAAATAAATAAATATATGCCGTTAGAATATGCATGACAAAGATGATGATCTCACAAATACAAGGCATAATTCGTTCTATATTTGGTTCCTTATATTAAAACTTTCCTTCACAGTAGGAATACACTATATACTTTCTTCAAATATTTTTGCACATACAGTTCATTGTTTTAGTTAAATAAACGAACGAAAGTCCTGGAAAGCGTTTAAAGCGTCTTTTATTTTATAAATAATAAATCTGCTTGACGTTTAGAAATGACTTCTTGTTAGTTTTCAAGCCCTAATTGATTTCATAAAATAAATTATTCGATTCATTATTTTACTATTCTCAAATAAAATAACTAGCTAAATAAGTTGCAGAAAAGGCAATAATAAGGTTAAAATTAAGAAATTGATTTTTAAAAATTGCAAAATATTTGGTGTAAAACCTTGAATTTATTTTTCTCTTCCTTTGATTATGTTTATTGGTTGATTTCATCCAGCTGTGGCATTCAAAATCGTTATTTTTATTAGAAGAAACATGCACTTAATGTTTACCTTCTGGTCCAGAGCAGTCGACGAGGTTCTGTTCGCTGAGAGACACCAGCTGACCAGTCTTCTTCTTGTGCTGACCTTCCAGAGAGCCAGTAGTAGAGAAGGCCCAGCAGGAACCGCATTGTTGCTAAGAAAGAAAATGGAAAACTTAATTTCCACATTTTTTAACGGAATCGCATCATCAAAAGTTCCTTTCGCCTGAATATGGGCGAGACCTGAGAATAGGTAATAGTGAAAAAAATCTTGTCTTTTTCTGAAGATCACGACAACTAAACTGGGAAGAAGTTAATTGGCAGAAACGTTTGGTTATTTATTAGAATTTATTCTCTCTTTTTGCTTTCGGGAAAAGTATTTGACATGAAATACATTATATTGCCTGATAAGTTATTTTAATAATCTTTATCTTTTTGATAACCGACTACACAAGCATAATAAAAGCGACAACTATTTTTATACCTTTTGGGCGAAAATTTCTTATGTCTCTTAATATCGCACATTTGCACTAAACTATACTTAAGAGATTCGAGGGACTTTCCGAAACTAAGTTTCATCATGCTTTTTCGTAAGGAAGCCTTTTTACAAACAGAAACATACATTGGCATAACAAAATACAAGCGTCTGGCTATTTTCCCACATATTTGCCATCGACGTTGATACATTTGTCGTACCGCGAAATCAATTTCAAGAAACCATCCTGATAAAAATCGGTGCCCATCGATTGAAGAAAGTTCTTCACAGCCTTAACGCCAGTTTCATGAGCATGTTCGGAAGTGACGTCCCGATAGTGTTGACTTCAGTGCAGGAAAAAGGTGAAAGTCTGATTGGGCAAGATCAGGACTGCAAACCGGTTGATCCAATCTCTCCCATCTCAGACGACGAATGTGTTCTTTTGTGGCCCTTGCTGTGTGGGGTCTTGCATTATCGCACAAGAACAAAATCCCTCAACTCTAGAGCTCTGGTCGGGCCTTACAGCTCCAGCAGACTTTCACCTTTTTTCTGCAATCAAGTCAGAACTATCGGGACGTCACTTCCAAACATGCTCATGAAACTGGCGTAAAGGATGTGAAGAACTTTCTTCAATGGATGGGCACCGATTTTTATCAGGATGGTTTCTTGAAATTGATTTCATGGTACGACAAATGTATCAATGTCGATGGCAAATATGTGGGAAAATAGTCAAAAGTTTGTATTTGTTATGCCATTGTATGCTTTTGTTTGTAATAAAGCTTCCCTGTGAAAAAGCATGACAAAACTTACTTTCGGAACGTCCCTCTTATAAACTCTAACAAAGAGAAATTTTGGATTTTAACTTTTTTTTATGATCATTTCTCTCCAATTATCAATACTTCGATAGAAGTTTGGAACAAAATTTTCGCACCGTCAACAACCATAACATCTTTTCAACCAAATACAGAACCGGACAGAGAAGCAGTCTGTACACTTCGTATTTATTTAAAAGCGATCAGTCAGTCAGAATACTGAATTTCTAAATTAAGAAGATAATGTTTTTCCCCTTAAATCACCCATTCAGAGCACTGGGGAATTTATCTTTGAGAGAAAAGATTAAAATTACTAGATATAAATAAATCGAAAATTAGGATTCAACTATGTATCGCAGCTTAAATTAATTTATTGCATATAATTTAAAACGAATATTATTATAGTTTGCATAATAACACATATTTTTCTGATGTTGAAATATTCTTACTAGATTTTGTAACAAATTTTCATAAATTTCATATTTTTCCCCTATCAGTAACATAAAATGATTCTTTTTGTTTTTGGTTTTAAAATCTCAATGCAAGGTGTTGATATCATTTCTAGAAAAATTATAAAGGATCCGAAGTATGGATGAATGCCATTATTTTAATAAACAAAATAAACGCTTTTTCACTACTGTAAATCAATTAACTTACCTGATTCTTAACTGGAGTGACGAGTCCTTTTGTTCTCCAGTCGACCTGATCTGGAATCTGGGCGTTGAAAACAGGAACCCAAGTGCTGGCGTTGGTTTTCTGGCCAGGTTGACGGCGGAAACCATTGAAGATTCTCACAAACTCTTCGTGTTCCTGAAAAGACAAAAAGTATGTCAAAGGAGATGTTTAATAATAGTGATTATTAAAATTTTGCCTCCGGGCTTCATGAAAATAGAGCTATTATTTGCTCTTTTATGTATTTTTTCTTTCATTAATTTTTTTATAATGCATCCTAATAAGGTTTAGATTACCTGCAGCTACAAATTATCCGTGTTTGAGTGAGCCGCTGCAACTACAAATTATCCGTGTTTGAGTGAGTCGAAATCTTATAGAAAAAATTAATTACAGTTTCTAGTTCTTTTTCATTAACAACGTATTACTTTAACAAAATGCCACATCAATTGTATTACATCTTATGACATTTCCAAAGAAACTTGATTTTAAAAAATGTCATAAGATTTTTTTTGTAAATAAAGTCGATTCAAGTGACGTCACAGTCACATGACAAACGCATTACACAAGTCATCTAATATCCAACCATAAGTTGCCGTAGGCTGTTCTGTGACTCCTCGTTCTTTTCCTTCTGCAACAATAACCATGAAGAGTCGTTTATTCTTTTTGATTATTTAAATATTTGTATGAAATCCTACACTGAGCTGAAAATATTTAATTAATTTTGTGCATGTGGTTAAAATAAAATATCAGAAATATTGGGTTGCCGTAACAATCATGTAACAGGTTGTAATTTCAGTTGCAAACATTGCTGTTGCATATACACTAGGCATATGCGTGTGATTAATATACAATATATGCCCAAAAGTATCCGGACGCTTGCAGATTTTCACATTTTTTAGAATTTCTCCGAAATGGTTAAACTGACTGCCTTTAAACTTCGGACATGTTAAGAATAGACAATAACTCACATTTTACATTGAAGATTTGGTCCTGAGGGCAGTTAGGGGACCGTCTACAAACTGATGAAGACAAAAACGTTTTTGGCCCATCCCGCTTCACAGAATACTGATAACAAGATGAAACTTTTAGAAATGATAATGTATAATATGCATAATATTTACAGGAATTTTCGTAAACTCAACACAAATATTTGGAAAGATATAAAAGTTTTCTTAAGAAATCTCAAATTTTCCCAACTTTTTTTTGCTTATAACATGCAGAGTTTTTTGTTATATTATACGAAACCTACAAAAAAGATGGCAATATGTTAGAAAAGCATTTTATAAAGATTTGGAAAAGAATTTTTGAATATTACAGGAATTATGAGCATTTTTAGTAAATACTATTTTACTGCGCATGCGCGAAACATAGTGTAATTTTTCTTTCACAACTTTAAAGCCAGGTATATAGGGCAACTTATATTAAAAAATTCAGTTCAATATCATTAGTATTCGAAAAGATATCGGCATTACAACTAGCAGAATTTTAGCTCCTGTCGAAGAGAAGCTAAAAGATGAGGGGTTGAACACAAATTGATATTTTTTAAACTTGTATCTTTAAATAGTTATATGAATTGTATAGTGGTTAGAATTTGCTGAATACCCATTAAGACTTATCAAATACGCGCATAACTTAAATTCCAGCTAATTAGGCACTATAACAAAAATTTTATTACTATAATTATATTATTTACATGATTATTAACAAGTTACATATTACAATTTTATGGTCAAACGATATTTTTAAATATATTTCTTTTATGGCGAAACGATTTTTTATGTAATTAATTTCTTTTCTTAAAATATTTTAATAATTCTACATATATATTTTTTTATTCGTTACGAATGTTAGATGTCTTCTTTTCCAAATTTTTACAAAATGCTTTTCTAACATATTGTCATCTTTTCTGTAGGTTTCGTATAATATAACAGAAAACTCTGCATGTTATAAGCAAAAAACAAGTGGGAAAATTTGAGATTCTTTAAGAAAACCTTTATATCTTCCCAAATATTTGTGTTGAGTTTAAGAAAATTCCTGTAAATATTATGCACATTATACATTACCATTTCTGAAAGTTTCATCTTGTTATCGGTATTGTGTGAAGCGGAGTGGGCCAAAAATGTTTTTCTCTTCATCAGTTTGTAGACGGTCCCCTAATTGCCCTCAGGACAAATCTTCAATGTAAAATGTGAGTTATTGTCTATTCTTAACATGTCCGAAGTTTGAAGGCATTCAGTTAAACCATTCCGGAGAAATTCTAAAAAATGTGAAAATCTGCAAGTGTCCGGATACTTTTGGGCATATAGTGTAGGAGCATCAGAAATATTGGATTATTGTAACAGGCTATTTCTATATTTTTCAGAAGTGCATTGCTGTTGCATATGCACTCGACATGTGCATGTAATTAATATAGGAGCATCAGAAATATTGGATTATTGTAACAGGCTATTTCTATATTTTTCAAAAGTTTCTATATTTCTGAAAAGTTACATTGCTGTTGCATATGCACTCGGCATACGCATGTAATTAATACAGGAGCATCAGAAATATTGGATTATTGTAACAGGATATTTCTATATTTTATTTTAAATTATTTATTTATATAAACAGCAAACAAGAATCAATTCCCTCGATAACATTTTGACATCTTACACTTAGCTTTATAATGCTCGTATGAAGAAGGGCCAGTTTTTATCACTTAAAAACTCAACAAGGTATTTGTTTACAACATCATCTAAACTGAACTTTATGCCGTGCAAGAAGATTGAAAGAGAGCAAAACAAATGGACTCCTGGCAACTCAAAGTCAGGTGAGTATGATAACACATCCCATCAGCCTTTAAATGAAAATTAAATCGACATTTTATTTATTGTCAGAATAATTGTGTTGATTTTTTACACTCACCATATCCGAATATTCGTTGATCCCCTTCCTGTAGGAGTGTAATCCGAGATCGTAACGGAGGTTGTGACGGACGACGTCGGACACCCTTTGCTCCCAAATCATGCGTCTGCTAACTTCTTCCGTTTCATCATAGACTTTGCCGAAAACTTTCTGTATAAATACGCAAAACATACAATTCTAAAATTCAGTACATATATTTTAAAATCTTTCAATGTCAATGCATTAACACATTTGAAGTTTCCTGAAATGAAACTAGATAATAAAAGAATCACGCGAAACTTTGAAAACTCTGCAACATCTATAAGATAGACAGCAACTTAAAGATAACCCTAAATAGCAATAGAAGGAATTTTAATGTGAGTTTAATTTACGTATAAATATGCAGCATTCTCTGTATTTTACACATATATCTATTCTAAACAACAATTTAACAATAGTTTTTAAAGCATTTCCTCCTTAATAATAACAAAAAATTAATAGACGTAAGAACGCCAAACCTTGGTCATATGAGTTTCATAGCTCCGGAAAATGAATGATACGAAAATTCCAAGAATGGCCGTGAAGAAAGATAGATAAACGGTCCCGAGAATAATTATAATTCCTATTACAGTTCAGTCATAGTGATGCATATTATCTGTGAGTCGTAAATATTATAGAAATGCAATACACACGTATAATTGACATTAATACCCAGATTCCTATTTCAGCATATAAGGTTAGGTGTTCCAAAGTGAAAAAATTGTAATTTTTTAAAGGTAAAGTAATTTGTTTGGACTTGGTGTGGTATCCATAGCCGGAAGATTTGGAATTCTTATTCTTTTTCTTTCTAGAGTGCTATGAACACACATTTGGAAACATAAATCGAATAAGTAACCAAAACGTATTACAAATATTCGAAGGTAAAAATGATCTAGCTAAATTGCGAAAGCTCAGAACTCCATTAAAAAATTGAATTGCTGTTTTTGTTTGATGATACAGTGCAGAAATAAAATAACCAAAAATGTTAGAATTTAATATTTTCTTGGTTACTTTTCACATCGCAGGACTATATTTTTTTAAGTTTAGAACAATTTCATAGATAAGTATCAAGCAGAGATGCGTCAACAAAATAAATCAAACATTTTCTTTCATCAGTTTTATTATTTTTATACTGTATTGATTGGAAAATAGATATGATGAAGCTTACCTTGAAATTTTCCCAGTGTTCATTTAGCTTTGGATCCAACTGGATGTGCCTGGATGCTGCCACAACAAAAAGAGCGAACAAGGCGAGGAACTTCATCATTCACCTGAATAAATAATTTACAATGAATTTATTTCTCTGAGGTAAAAAAGTTATCATCATGCCAGGAGCTTTTGCTCTTTTTAATGTTGTTGCATAGAATTAATTTTGCCAACAATGTGAATGAATTTTAAACAACAATATTTGAACTTCGTTTTAAAATTCCCCCAAAAATTTCCAAGCAATAACAATTCCTTTCAAAGTATTTCAATCCTTTCCTAGTATTGGGATGAATATATTGAAAAGAGATAATTGTACATTGTTAACTAGTTAATAATTTTAGAAATTTTACCATTTTATCTGAGAGCTATATTTTATAAGAAAATAAAAAAAAACTGTAATTAGATCTAATCTTTTAATGATTATTTTATCAATTGTTATTTGATTACAAAATATCAGTGAATTAGGCTACACGTTTCATTTTCTCTAACGAAAATTATGTGTTACTCGAAGTCAACACTTTCGTCGTCACCAGTCAAAGTCATCAAAATTAAAAGTCATCACTTTCATAATTTTACTGACCTAAATACCATTGAATTAACTAAATCCTACCATGTTATTTTTGCTTTTTTTTGATAATTTATTTTACATTTTTTATTTTATTTTATTTATTTATATATTATTATTTATATTATATATATATTATATTTATATAATATAATTTATATTATAAATGATAATTTGATAAATATAATAAAAATTATATATCAATCGAAATTCTCATTTTCGTAATTAAGAAAGAATGTCATCGAAATTATAAATCATCATTTTCGTAACGTTTTATTGATCTAAAAAACTTTGAATTGTGAAATTCTTTTTCCTTTTCTAACAAAAATGGGCATAATTTATATGTAAAACATTTTACTTTTTTGTGCTTTTTAATATTTTTTCAGAAAAAAAAGTGGGAAACTCTCCTAACGCAACCGACAAAAATTATCCTGAAAATATAATTTAAACTCTGTGAGACATTTTATCAAAAAATGGCACATATATTTTATTAGAGCATCTCAACAATAAATAGACCTTTTATTTTCAATTTATCACATCTTGAATTGCTAAATTTGATTATAGAGCTTTTAGCTTATGGATTTTCGAGATAATTAAAGAATTGTGACACTAAAAATACGATGCCATTGGATGATTTACACAATTATTTTGTGATTAACAGATGACTTCTTCCTACTTTCATGTCTGATTTTAAAAAATCTTTTAAGAAATTAAATATACCAATAGTATTAAACCTTCCTATGAATTAATACAGAATGATAGAATCCAAGAAATATTTCTTTTCAAAAATCATGATTAATGCTTTCTTGAATCTTTAAAAATGATTTAATTTGAGTATTTTCAAGTTTAAATTTTTATTTATTAAGAATTATAATGTATTGTGATAAAGCAATCAAATACAACACAAACACAAGAAAATCATACATTAGAAATATATGCCATTTTATTTTCTTTGTATTTTATATTACATTAGCTAAGCAACATATAAGTTTAAAATTAAAAAGAAGATATTTACTGAAAATAATTTTAAATTATGCTTTATAAAATTAATGAAATACAATAAACAAATCAATAAATAAAGTCATAAAGAATGCTTCTCTTACCAGTATAACCACGTCTGATGTATATCAAAAGGTAACTCTAAAAGCTGGAGGATGAAGTTTGTGCAGAGAGTTCAGTTTATAAACATTTCATCTGTTTTGATAGTGAAGTTTTGGTTCAGTTATCAAGTGTTATCATTAAAACGACGAGTCATTGCTATGAAAATAAGTTATTATGATTAGTGTCATAAGGTTCAGCGCATGCACTTCCGTAGAGCAGGCAGCTTTCATCAGCTAAGTTGAACCAGTTTTTGTTTACTTGCAAATAAAATAGATAAAGATGCTAAAAGTAAACTCTTGGCTTCAGGTTATCAAAGTCAACTGACCTCTTTTAGCCATATATCACAATTTTAATTGTTCATCTATATTTAATGATGATCGTAATCATTGTTTGTTAATCGAAAATAGGGAGATAATTGTTAAAATAGAAAATGATCCATGAAAGTAATGGCATATTTCATAAAATCAAATAATTTCCTTTTTGAAAAGAACGTTGAATATGGAAATGATTTTTTTAATAGTTCCCATCAAAGAAAGTTGTAAATTAAATGTTATTTCGTATGTCTTTTGATGCGAGTCAATTTAATGCTAAAACTGTTTTTTTGAATTTGAAGAAATCAATAACTAGATTCAAAGTTTTATAATGAACTTGTGCATAACATTAAAATTTATAAATCTGGAAGCATTACAAGCGTAGTTGGTTATGAATTAGATATTTTCAAGATTTCAATAATCGATAATAATTTTCGTTGTCTACACCTTTCTCGACAACGAAATATGTTTTATTTTTTCTTCAATACCAACATAAGTATTTATATTTTTTAAAAACTATAACTGGAATTTAAAAAAATAAATAAATTTAATTATTTTATAATGAATAAAATAATATATGCGTACAATTATTTTAAATAAGAAAGCATAAAATTAAGTCAGAGTAGAATGGAATTTCGTAAATTGTTAAACAGATTACAGTCTTGTAATATAAGCAAATTGTATTTATTATATAAAAATTGAAAAATTCTTGTTATCTTGACCAAACGATTATTCAAAATAAATTATACTGCGTTCAAATTCAGAAATTTACAAAGAAAATTTCAAATGATTGTATTATTTTTATACATTTTATTTTAGCTTGACTTGCTTCATGTTTGTAAAGATAGAATATTGTAATATATTTTACACTCACTTCCTAACGCGCTGGAGTTTTGAAATTTTGTACGCTTGTGTGTTATCGATAAAAAACACTATTGTAATATTTTCAAAACTCAATTGTCAGTTAATCGATTAATTTAATTAAAATTTGAATTTTTACTTGTGGCGCCATCTGATAATTCATTTGAGAAGGAAATTATATAATATGCATATTACGGTTAATGTGATCAATAGGTTTTTATTAATACTAACCGCCGTTGTTATTAATGATAACATAATAAAAATTCCGATTGTTATTAATAATGGCTTAAAAATCCGGTTTTTATTAATAATCACTTAAAAATCCGGTTATTATTAAGAATACCTGATTAATCACATTGACCGTAATATAGGGTGGTCATAAATTAACTCAGTAGCACAAAGATATTGTACAATATTGAACAATATTCTCAATATTGTATAATATTTTACTATACCGTATAATATTATATAATATTGAACAATATTGGACAACATCGGGCAACATGCTGTGCTACCTGCGTATTGGACCCATTTCAAATACCGATTTTAAAAAATAACCCTATAATGTAGTAACTTCAGGTTTTTTCCCCTCTCGTTTAGAACTGTGGTGCGCAAACTATTTTCATTTCTAACCCCCTCATATTGTGTAAAATATTTGGAGGAAAAATCTTATATTTTTTAATGTCAAATAAATTTCTTTAAATTTAGCGGCCCACAAAAATTTTCTCTCCACCCCCACAGGGGTCGCGACCCACGGTTTGCTCACCCCTTGTCCAGAAGGCCTAGATTTTTTTCTTTGGGGGCTTGTCAAAGACCGGGTGTACTACTAAAAAATTTGCGCAACACCTGGTGGGAAATTGAATATAGACTGGATATCCTACGTGACAAATGGAGCTCATGTCGAAGTTATTTAACTGTGAAACGTTATCAAAAAATAAAACGATTTGAAATGTGTATGTAAAGGAAGCATTAAACATGTAAGTTCGTTACTTTCCTTTTTTCTCACTGATTCTTGAAAATGGGTCCAATAATTTATGAGCATCTTGTATAATTATGAATTAAATAAAGACTAAAATATAGAAAAAAATTAAAAATAAAATACCACTTTTTGCGTACATTAATAAAAAGTGTATTTTAAAAACTATTTTTCTCCATAGCTGTTT
>BGPR01017533.1:0-32356 GCA_013235015.1 Araneus ventricosus | reverse complement strand
AAACAGCTATGGAGAAAAATAGTTTTTAAAATACACTTTTTATTAATGTACGCAAAAAGTGGTATTTTATTTTTAATTTTTTTCTATATTTTAGTCTTTATTTAATTCATAATTATACAAGATGCTCATAAATTATTGGACCCATTTTCAAGAATCAGTGAGAAAAAAGGAAAGTAACGAACTTACATGTTTAATGCTTCCTTTACATACACATTTCAAATCGTTTTATTTTTTGATAACGTTTCACAGTTAAATAACTTCGACATGAGCTCCATTTGTCACGTAGGATATCCAGTCTATATTCAATTTCCCACCAGGTGTTGCGCAAATTTTTTAGTAGTACACCCGGTCTTTGACAAGCCCCCAAAGAAAAAAATCTAGGCCTTCTGGACAAGGGGTGAGCAAACCGTGGGTCGCGACCCCTGTGGGGGTGGAGAGAAAATTTTTGTGGGCCGCTAAATTTAAAGAAATTTATTTGACATTAAAAAATATAAGATTTTTCCTCCAAATATTTTACACAATATGAGGGGGTTAGAAATGAAAATAGTTTGCGCACCACAGTTCTAAACGAGAGGGGAAAAAACCTGAAGTTACTACATTATAGGGTTATTTTTTAAAATCGGTATTTGAAATGGGTCCAATACGCAGGTAGCACAGCATGTTGCCCGATGTTGTCCAATATTGTTCAATATTATATAATATTATACGGTATAGTAAAATATTATACAATATTGAGAATATTGTTCAATATTGTACAATATCTTTGTGCTACTGAGTTAATTTATGACCACCCTATATTACGGTCAATGTGATTAATCAGGTATTCTTAATAATAACCGGATTTTTAAGTGATTATTAATAAAAACCGGATTTTTAAGCCATTATTAATAACAATCGGAATTTTTATTATGTTATCATTAATAACAACGGCGGTTAGTATTAATAAAAACCTATTGATCACATTAACCGTAATATGCATATTATATAATTTCCTTCTCAAATGAATTATCAGATGGCGCCACAAGTAAAAATTCAAATTTTAATTAAATTAATCGATTAACTGACAATTGAGTTTTGAAAATATTACAATAGTGTTTTTTATCGATAACACACAAGCGTACAAAATTTCAAAACTCCAGCGCGTTAGGAAGTGAGTGTAAAATATATTACAATATTCTATCTTTACAAACATGAAGCAAGTCAAGCTAAAATAAAATGTATAAAAATAATACAATCATTTGAAATTTTCTTTGTAAATTTCTGAATTTGAACGCAGTATAATTTATTTTGAATAATCGTTTGGTCAAGATAACAAGAATTTTTCAATTTTTATATAATAAATACAATTTGCTTATATTACAAGACTGTAATCTGTTTAACAATTTACGAAATTCCATTCTACTCTGACTTAATTTTATGCTTTCTTATTTAAAATAATTGTACGCATATATTATTTTATTCATTATAAAATAATTAAATTTATTTATTTTTTTAAATTCCAGTTATAGTTTTTAAAAAATATAAATACTTATGTTGGTATTGAAGAAAAAATAAAACATATTTCGTTGTCGAGAAAGGTGTAGACAACGAAAATTATTATCGATTATTGAAATCTTGAAAATATCTAATTCATAACCAACTACGCTTGTAATGCTTCCAGATTTATAAATTTTAATGTTATGCACAAGTTCATTATAAAACTTTGAATCTAGTTATTGATTTCTTCAAATTCAAAAAAACAGTTTTAGCATTAAATTGACTCGCATCAAAAGACATACGAAATAACATTTAATTTACAACTTTCTTTGATGGGAACTATTAAAAAAATCATTTCCATATTCAACGTTCTTTTCAAAAAGGAAATTATTTGATTTTATGAAATATGCCATTACTTTCATGGATCATTTTCTATTTTAACAATTATCTCCCTATTTTCGATTAACAAACAATGATTACGATCATCATTAAATATAGATGAACAATTAAAATTGTGATATATGGCTAAAAGAGGTCAGTTGACTTTGATAACCTGAAGCCAAGAGTTTACTTTTAGCATCTTTATCTATTTTATTTGCAAGTAAACAAAAACTGGTTCAACTTAGCTGATGAAAGCTGCCTGCTCTACGGAAGTGCATGCGCTGAACCTTATGACACTAATCATAATAACTTATTTTCATAGCAATGACTCGTCGTTTTAATGATAACACTTGATAACTGAACCAAAACTTCACTATCAAAACAGATGAAATGTTTATAAACTGAACTCTCTGCACAAACTTCATCCTCCAGCTTTTAGAGTTACCTTTTGATATACATCAGACGTGGTTATACTGGTAAGAGAAGCATTCTTTATGACTTTATTTATTGATTTGTTTATTGTATTTCATTAATTTTATAAAGCATAATTTAAAATTATTTTCAGTAAATATCTTCTTTTTAATTTTAAACTTATATGTTGCTTAGCTAATGTAATATAAAATACAAAGAAAATAAAATGGCATATATTTCTAATGTATGATTTTCTTGTGTTTGTGTTGTATTTGATTGCTTTATCACAATACATTATAATTCTTAATAAATAAAAATTTAAACTTGAAAATACTCAAATTAAATCATTTTTAAAGATTCAAGAAAGCATTAATCATGATTTTTGAAAAGAAATATTTCTTGGATTCTATCATTCTGTATTAATTCATAGGAAGGTTTAATACTATTGGTATATTTAATTTCTTAAAAGATTTTTTAAAATCAGACATGAAAGTAGGAAGAAGTCATCTGTTAATCACAAAATAATTGTGTAAATCATCCAATGGCATCGTATTTTTAGTGTCACAATTCTTTAATTATCTCGAAAATCCATAAGCTAAAAGCTCTATAATCAAATTTAGCAATTCAAGATGTGATAAATTGAAAATAAAAGGTCTATTTATTGTTGAGATGCTCTAATAAAATATATGTGCCATTTTTTGATAAAATGTCTCACAGAGTTTAAATTATATTTTCAGGATAATTTTTGTCGGTTGCGTTAGGAGAGTTTCCCACTTTTTTTTCTGAAAAAATATTAAAAAGCACAAAAAAGTAAAATGTTTTACATATAAATTATGCCCATTTTTGTTAGAAAAGGAAAAAGAATTTCACAATTCAAAGTTTTTTAGATCAATAAAACGTTACGAAAATGATGATTTATAATTTCGATGACATTCTTTCTTAATTACGAAAATGAGAATTTCGATTGATATATAATTTTTATTATATTTATCAAATTATCATTTATAATATAAATTATATTATATAAATATAATATATATATAATATAAATAATAATATATAAATAAATAAAATAAAATAAAAAATGTAAAATAAATTATCAA
The DNA here is from genome assembly GCA_013235015.1 of Araneus ventricosus. Lineage (NCBI taxonomy): Eukaryota > Metazoa > Arthropoda > Arachnida > Araneae > Araneidae > Araneus > Araneus ventricosus. Next base: position 28,985 of record BGPR01017533.1, on the reverse strand, counting down.
AAAAAAGCAAAAATAACATGGTAGGATTTAGTTAATTCAATGGTATTTAGGTCAGTAAAATTATGAAAGTGATGACTTTTAATTTTGATGACTTTGACTGGTGACGACGAAAGTGTTGACTTCGAGTAACACATAATTTTCGTTAGAGAAAATGAAACGTGTAGCCTAATTCACTGATATTTTGTAATCAAATAACAATTGATAAAATAATCATTAAAAGATTAGATCTAATTACAGTTTTTTTTTATTTTCTTATAAAATATAGCTCTCAGATAAAATGGTAAAATTTCTAAAATTATTAACTAGTTAACAATGTACAATTATCTCTTTTCAATATATTCATCCCAATACTAGGAAAGGATTGAAATACTTTGAAAGGAATTGTTATTGCTTGGAAATTTTTGGGGGAATTTTAAAACGAAGTTCAAATATTGTTGTTTAAAATTCATTCACATTGTTGGCAAAATTAATTCTATGCAACAACATTAAAAAGAGCAAAAGCTCCTGGCATGATGATAACTTTTTTACCTCAGAGAAATAAATTCATTGTAAATTATTTATTCAGGTGAATGATGAAGTTCCTCGCCTTGTTCGCTCTTTTTGTTGTGGCAGCATCCAGGCACATCCAGTTGGATCCAAAGCTAAATGAACACTGGGAAAATTTCAAGGTAAGCTTCATCATATCTATTTTCCAATCAATACAGTATAAAAATAATAAAACTGATGAAAGAAAATGTTTGATTTATTTTGTTGACGCATCTCTGCTTGATACTTATCTATGAAATTGTTCTAAACTTAAAAAAATATAGTCCTGCGATGTGAAAAGTAACCAAGAAAATATTAAATTCTAACATTTTTGGTTATTTTATTTCTGCACTGTATCATCAAACAAAAACAGCAATTCAATTTTTTAATGGAGTTCTGAGCTTTCGCAATTTAGCTAGATCATTTTTACCTTCGAATATTTGTAATACGTTTTGGTTACTTATTCGATTTATGTTTCCAAATGTGTGTTCATAGCACTCTAGAAAGAAAAAGAATAAGAATTCCAAATCTTCCGGCTATGGATACCACACCAAGTCCAAACAAATTACTTTACCTTTAAAAAATTACAATTTTTTCACTTTGGAACACCTAACCTTATATGCTGAAATAGGAATCTGGGTATTAATGTCAATTATACGTGTGTATTGCATTTCTATAATATTTACGACTCACAGATAATATGCATCACTATGACTGAACTGTAATAGGAATTATAATTATTCTCGGGACCGTTTATCTATCTTTCTTCACGGCCATTCTTGGAATTTTCGTATCATTCATTTTCCGGAGCTATGAAACTCATATGACCAAGGTTTGGCGTTCTTACGTCTATTAATTTTTTGTTATTATTAAGGAGGAAATGCTTTAAAAACTATTGTTAAATTGTTGTTTAGAATAGATATATGTGTAAAATACAGAGAATGCTGCATATTTATACGTAAATTAAACTCACATTAAAATTCCTTCTATTGCTATTTAGGGTTATCTTTAAGTTGCTGTCTATCTTATAGATGTTGCAGAGTTTTCAAAGTTTCGCGTGATTCTTTTATTATCTAGTTTCATTTCAGGAAACTTCAAATGTGTTAATGCATTGACATTGAAAGATTTTAAAATATATGTACTGAATTTTAGAATTGTATGTTTTGCGTATTTATACAGAAAGTTTTCGGCAAAGTCTATGATGAAACGGAAGAAGTTAGCAGACGCATGATTTGGGAGCAAAGGGTGTCCGACGTCGTCCGTCACAACCTCCGTTACGATCTCGGATTACACTCCTACAGGAAGGGGATCAACGAATATTCGGATATGGTGAGTGTAAAAAATCAACACAATTATTCTGACAATAAATAAAATGTCGATTTAATTTTCATTTAAAGGCTGATGGGATGTGTTATCATACTCACCTGACTTTGAGTTGCCAGGAGTCCATTTGTTTTGCTCTCTTTCAATCTTCTTGCACGGCATAAAGTTCAGTTTAGATGATGTTGTAAACAAATACCTTGTTGAGTTTTTAAGTGATAAAAACTGGCCCTTCTTCATACGAGCATTATAAAGCTAAGTGTAAGATGTCAAAATGTTATCGAGGGAATTGATTCTTGTTTGCTGTTTATATAAATAAATAATTTAAAATAAAATATAGAAATATCCTGTTACAATAATCCAATATTTCTGATGCTCCTGTATTAATTACATGCGTATGCCGAGTGCATATGCAACAGCAATGTAACTTTTCAGAAATATAGAAACTTTTGAAAAATATAGAAATAGCCTGTTACAATAATCCAATATTTCTGATGCTCCTATATTAATTACATGCACATGTCGAGTGCATATGCAACAGCAATGCACTTCTGAAAAATATAGAAATAGCCTGTTACAATAATCCAATATTTCTGATGCTCCTACACTATATGCCCAAAAGTATCCGGACACTTGCAGATTTTCACATTTTTTAGAATTTCTCCGGAATGGTTTAACTGAATGCCTTCAAACTTCGGACATGTTAAGAATAGACAATAACTCACATTTTACATTGAAGATTTGTCCTGAGGGCAATTAGGGGACCGTCTACAAACTGATGAAGAGAAAAACATTTTTGGCCCACTCCGCTTCACACAATACCGATAACAAGATGAAACTTTCAGAAATGGTAATGTATAATGTGCATAATATTTACAGGAATTTTCTTAAACTCAACACAAATATTTGGGAAGATATAAAGGTTTTCTTAAAGAATCTCAAATTTTCCCACTTGTTTTTTGCTTATAACATGCAGAGTTTTCTGTTATATTATACGAAACCTACAGAAAAGATGACAATATGTTAGAAAAGCATTTTGTAAAAATTTGGAAAAGAAGACATCTAACATTCGTAACGAATAAAAAAATATATATGTAGAATTATTAAAATATTTTAAGAAAAGAAATTAATTACATAAAAAATCGTTTCGCCATAAAAGAAATATATTTAAAAATATCGTTTGACCATAAAATTGTAATATGTAACTTGTTAATAATCATGTAAATAATATAATTATAGTAATAAAATTTTTGTTATAGTGCCTAATTAGCTGGAATTTAAGTTATGCGCGTATTTGATAAGTCTTAATGGGTATTCAGCAAATTCTAACCACTATACAATTCATATAACTATTTAAAGATACAAGTTTAAAAAATATCAATTTGTGTTCAACCCCTCATCTTTTAGCTTCTCTTCGACAGGAGCTAAAATTCTGCTAGTTGTAATGCCGATATCTTTTCGAATACTAATGATATTGAACTGAATTTTTTAATATAAGTTGCCCTATATACCTGGCTTTAAAGTTGTGAAAGAAAAATTACACTATGTTTCGCGCATGCGCAGTAAAATAGTATTTACTAAAAATGCTCATAATTCCTGTAATATTCAAAAATTCTTTTCCAAATCTTTATAAAATGCTTTTCTAACATATTGCCATCTTTTTTGTAGGTTTCGTATAATATAACAAAAAACTCTGCATGTTATAAGCAAAAAAAAGTTGGGAAAATTTGAGATTTCTTAAGAAAACTTTTATATCTTTCCAAATATTTGTGTTGAGTTTACGAAAATTCCTGTAAATATTATGCATATTATACATTATCATTTCTAAAAGTTTCATCTTGTTATCAGTATTCTGTGAAGCGGGATGGGCCAAAAACGTTTTTGTCTTCATCAGTTTGTAGACGGTCCCCTAACTGCCCTCAGGACCAAATCTTCAATGTAAAATGTGAGTTATTGTCTATTCTTAACATGTCCGAAGTTTAAAGGCAGTCAGTTTAACCATTTCGGAGAAATTCTAAAAAATGTGAAAATCTGCAAGCGTCCGGATACTTTTGGGCATATATTGTATATTAATCACACGCATATGCCTAGTGTATATGCAACAGCAATGTTTGCAACTGAAATTACAACCTGTTACATGATTGTTACGGCAACCCAATATTTCTGATATTTTATTTTAACCACATGCACAAAATTAATTAAATATTTTCAGCTCAGTGTAGGATTTCATACAAATATTTAAATAATCAAAAAGAATAAACGACTCTTCATGGTTATTGTTGCAGAAGGAAAAGAACGAGGAGTCACAGAACAGCCTACGGCAACTTATGGTTGGATATTAGATGACTTGTGTAATGCGTTTGTCATGTGACTGTGACGTCACTTGAATCGACTTTATTTACAAAAAAAATCTTATGACATTTTTTAAAATCAAGTTTCTTTGGAAATGTCATAAGATGTAATACAATTGATGTGGCATTTTGTTAAAGTAATACGTTGTTAATGAAAAAGAACTAGAAACTGTAATTAATTTTTTCTATAAGATTTCGACTCACTCAAACACGGATAATTTGTAGTTGCAGCGGCTCACTCAAACACGGATAATTTGTAGCTGCAGGTAATCTAAACCTTATTAGGATGCATTATAAAAAAATTAATGAAAGAAAAAATACATAAAAGAGCAAATAATAGCTCTATTTTCATGAAGCCCGGAGGCAAAATTTTAATAATCACTATTATTAAACATCTCCTTTGACATACTTTTTGTCTTTTCAGGAACACGAAGAGTTTGTGAGAATCTTCAATGGTTTCCGCCGTCAACCTGGCCAGAAAACCAACGCCAGCACTTGGGTTCCTGTTTTCAACGCCCAGATTCCAGATCAGGTCGACTGGAGAACAAAAGGACTCGTCACTCCAGTTAAGAATCAGGTAAGTTAATTGATTTACAGTAGTGAAAAAGCGTTTATTTTGTTTATTAAAATAATGGCATTCATCCATACTTCGGATCCTTTATAATTTTTCTAGAAATGATATCAACACCTTGCATTGAGATTTTAAAACCAAAAACAAAAAGAATCATTTTATGTTACTGATAGGGGAAAAATATGAAATTTATGAAAATTTGTTACAAAATCTAGTAAGAATATTTCAACATCAGAAAAATATGTGTTATTATGCAAACTATAATAATATTCGTTTTAAATTATATGCAATAAATTAATTTAAGCTGCGATACATAGTTGAATCCTAATTTTCGATTTATTTATATCTAGTAATTTTAATCTTTTCTCTCAAAGATAAATTCCCCAGTGCTCTGAATGGGTGATTTAAGGGGAAAAACATTATCTTCTTAATTTAGAAATTCAGTATTCTGACTGACTGATCGCTTTTAAATAAATACGAAGTGTACAGACTGCTTCTCTGTCCGGTTCTGTATTTGGTTGAAAAGATGTTATGGTTGTTGACGGTGCGAAAATTTTGTTCCAAACTTCTATCGAAGTATTGATAATTGGAGAGAAATGATCATAAAAAAAAGTTAAAATCCAAAATTTCTCTTTGTTAGAGTTTATAAGAGGGACGTTCCGAAAGTAAGTTTTGTCATGCTTTTTCACAGGGAAGCTTTATTACAAACAAAAGCATACAATGGCATAACAAATACAAACTTTTGACTATTTTCCCACATATTTGCCATCGACATTGATACATTTGTCGTACCATGAAATCAATTTCAAGAAACCATCCTGATAAAAATCGGTGCCCATCCATTGAAGAAAGTTCTTCACATCCTTTACGCCAGTTTCATGAGCATGTTTGGAAGTGACGTCCCGATAGTTCTGACTTGATTGCAGAAAAAAGGTGAAAGTCTGCTGGAGCTGTAAGGCCCGACCAGAGCTCTAGAGTTGAGGGATTTTGTTCTTGTGCGATAATGCAAGACCCCACACAGCAAGGGCCACAAAAGAACACATTCGTCGTCTGAGATGGGAGAGATTGGATCAACCGGTTTGCAGTCCTGATCTTGCCCAATCAGACTTTCACCTTTTTCCTGCACTGAAGTCAACACTATCGGGACGTCACTTCCGAACATGCTCATGAAACTGGCGTTAAGGCTGTGAAGAACTTTCTTCAATCGATGGGCACCGATTTTTATCAGGATGGTTTCTTGAAATTGATTTCGCGGTACGACAAATGTATCAACGTCGATGGCAAATATGTGGGAAAATAGCCAGACGCTTGTATTTTGTTATGCCAATGTATGTTTCTGTTTGTAAAAAGGCTTCCTTACGAAAAAGCATGATGAAACTTAGTTTCGGAAAGTCCCTCGAATCTCTTAAGTATAGTTTAGTGCAAATGTGCGATATTAAGAGACATAAGAAATTTTCGCCCAAAAGGTATAAAAATAGTTGTCGCTTTTATTATGCTTGTGTAGTCGGTTATCAAAAAGATAAAGATTATTAAAATAACTTATCAGGCAATATAATGTATTTCATGTCAAATACTTTTCCCGAAAGCAAAAAGAGAGAATAAATTCTAATAAATAACCAAACGTTTCTGCCAATTAACTTCTTCCCAGTTTAGTTGTCGTGATCTTCAGAAAAAGACAAGATTTTTTTCACTATTACCTATTCTCAGGTCTCGCCCATATTCAGGCGAAAGGAACTTTTGATGATGCGATTCCGTTAAAAAATGTGGAAATTAAGTTTTCCATTTTCTTTCTTAGCAACAATGCGGTTCCTGCTGGGCCTTCTCTACTACTGGCTCTCTGGAAGGTCAGCACAAGAAGAAGACTGGTCAGCTGGTGTCTCTCAGCGAACAGAACCTCGTCGACTGCTCTGGACCAGAAGGTAAACATTAAGTGCATGTTTCTTCTAATAAAAATAACGATTTTGAATGCCACAGCTGGATGAAATCAACCAATAAACATAATCAAAGGAAGAGAAAAATAAATTCAAGGTTTTACACCAAATATTTTGCAATTTTTAAAAATCAATTTCTTAATTTTAACCTTATTATTGCCTTTTCTGCAACTTATTTAGCTAGTTATTTTATTTGAGAATAGTAAAATAATGAATCGAATAATTTATTTTATGAAATCAATTAGGGCTTGAAAACTAACAAGAAGTCATTTCTAAACGTCAAGCAGATTTATTATTTATAAAATAAAAGACGCTTTAAACGCTTTCCAGGACTTTCGTTCGTTTATTTAACTAAAACAATGAACTGTATGTGCAAAAATATTTGAAGAAAGTATATAGTGTATTCCTACTGTGAAGGAAAGTTTTAATATAAGGAACCAAATATAGAACGAATTATGCCTTGTATTTGTGAGATCATCATCTTTGTCATGCATATTCTAACGGCATATATTTATTTATTTAAAACCCACACCCACTCAGCCTATGCAAGGGGGTGTGAGATCCGAGACGGGCCGGTGGGAAAAATAAACACTTTACAGTCCTACAAGATAATGGTATTGTGTGATCGAAAGGGCAAAAAATTAAAACTGTTAACTAGTACGACTTTGGAATGGCGGTTATTGCGAAAATAACCGGTTATCGGTTATTCAGTTTTTTTTTGCACCTCCGGTGTAACCTGGCGGTTATAATCGCTCAAAATAACCGGTTTTCGGATTTTCTTTTATAAAAAAAATCGCTTTTTGTAGACAAATTTTTTTTATTAATATTGTTTTTACAGAAAATCAATCCATTGACCAATATTTGTATGTTCATAAAGACTCTTTCAGTAATTCGCCAACCAACAAACGCCTCGAGGAAACGGTTTTCGTTGATTGGCCTAAGATGATGACATTCAAAGCTTCATAACCTGGTAAATTTTAGTCTAATCGAGCCTATCTTCCGATTCGGGTTTTTCACCTGGATATTGGATTTAAAAATAACCGGTTATAACAGGAAAAAAAATAACCTAAAAAACAGGCTAACCGAAACAAAAAAGGTTTTTTCTCATCTTTAGTACGACTATTGTGAAGAAGCGGTACTTATGGAGGAATGAACTGAACTCATGTCTTTCGAACCGATATGATTCAAAAAGCCAAGAGTGGGCTTTGCTGTTGTTCTAGTAGCCATGTTTACGTTGTATAGTATATGTTACGGATTCTTCCCAGATGGCGCTTTTGTGCATCTTGTGGCAACGGCTTCCTCCGCCATCAGAGTTAGATTGCGTGGCAGGCATGGAAACGGAAGGAATGTCTTGAATGGAAAGTGCCGGGAAGTTTTACTATAATCTTGTAAATAGTGTAAATAACTTATAATGTCATATATACCTATATTTATCATTTACTCATAATAAATAATATGAAAAGGCACTCATTGGAATTTCATTTGCACCACTGAACCTCAGATGCTATAGTATATGCTTTTATGATTTGTTTTATTAATGTACCATTTGAAAAGATAGATTTTTATTGTGGCTGCTTTCATTAGTTATATAGGAGCTATTCACCAGACTTTAGATGAAGCGGGTAGATTTTAAAGGTCCTGCTTATTCTTAGATAATTGCTACTTAATACTGCAGTGAATATTTGTCAGACAGATGCAACAACTATAAATGAAACGGTGCTCATACGTTACACATGCCTTTGTCTTGATTTTTATTTCCTTCTCTTTCTTTTAGCGTTTCACTTTGATTTCCATCACAGTTTTAATTGGCACAGTTTAAGCTGCATTTCAATAATATTACGCCAGAACTAATAAGTCTATACTTTTGCTACGAAATTTAAAATTCGCCCAAACAATATGTAGCAGATATGACAGTTGTAAACCAATTGTATAATAGCGATTATAAATTTATGCTTTGAGTATTCTGTTTAGTTCTTATATTATAAATATGAAATGGTTTGGCAAATTTATTAGAGATTTTCTACCTTGTAGGAGCAACAGCGTTATGTATTTATTGTTTATTTATAACTTAGTTATTACTAATTACATTTATATATTTTGAATTATCTCCTGTCACTGATTTCTCAAAATATGATTTTAAAATTTTCATTTGATCGAAAATAAAAGTTATTTTCATTGTAATTTTTACAGTTAAAATAGGAAACCATATCAACATTTTTTCGCAACAGTGCTATACCTATCCTTGCGATCAAACAAATGCTGTTTTTGAACTCAAGTGAGAATTCATATACGCGAAAGTTTCGAAGTTTTAATATTCTAAAGACGTTTAAACAGTTATAATCAAAATTAAATGCAATTCAACGCCAATGTGCAATGTCATTATATATAGACTAACTTTTGAAGTTTGGCTACAAATTTTACATTTTATTTCCAGGTAATGAAGGTTGTGGAGGAGGTTTAATGGATCAGGCTTTCGAATATGTGAAGGTGAACAAGGGCATCGATACTGAAAAGTCATATCCATACACTGCTGAAGTAATTATGTTTCCTTTACTATGACTTTGAGTCTTACTTGTATTTAGGTAGCGTTGTGATGAATGAAAACTGCTAGAAATGCTATAGAAAAAAATGATGGAAGTAATTGGATCGGAATTTATAGATGCAGCTAGCAATGCTATTGGAAAGCATCGAAGAAAACTAATTAAAGAGAAGTTTTGTTTCCTTTAATATGCCATAAAACGCTTATGCATGCTTGAAATTGCAACGAAAATGCTTAACATGAGTTTGAATCAATTCTTTTGACAAATATTACGAATCTAGAATCACCATTTACAAGAAATTTCAAAAATAACTAAATATATCTAAGGGTATTGACATCGAATATTCGTACTCATACACAGCTGAAGTAAATTTGCCTCGTTTTCTATATCTTACTGTTTTTTCTCCCATAAAATTTTGGGAACATTATATTTCTTATTACGCATTTATATCAATCATTTTAACAGACACAAAGCGTCTTATATGTACAAAATAAGGAAATTAAGAGCATTATTTATTTTTAATGTGTTTGACTAATGAGAAACAATATTTTCAGGATGGAACTTGCCACTTCAAAAAGTCTTCTGTTGGAGCAACCGTTACTGGATACGTTGACATCCCAAGCGGAGATGAAGAAGCTCTTAAACAAGCAGTTGCCACCATTGGACCCATTTCAGTTGCCATTGATGCCAGCTCAGATAGTTTCCAAACTTACCAGTAGGCCATTTAGTATAGATAACATCTCTTATGCCTTATATCCTATTTCTTTCAACACCAATATTCTTAACTTTTCAAAATTTGCGATCTATATAAAAAATGTAATCATTTTCCATTTTAATTCTTCTAACGCGGGTACGTCATTATTAGCGAGAAATAGGGACACTCTATAGTGAAAGGAAGCATTAAGTTAGATTCTTGACAAGCGCAATGCGTTTTTACTTTCTCGTATAAGAAGTATACAAACAGAAAGTACTGTAATCGTCAAAAAAATTCGAACTCGAGATTTTGACGAATCTCCACGTTTCAGACCTTCCCGAGTACGAAAAACACAATTTTGGAATTATGTCTGTCTGTCTGTGAGGACGATAACTCGAAAACTATTAGAGCTACGGGGATGAAATTTGGTATGTGATCTTTACACATAATTTGTAGGTTTCTGTCAAATTTTGGACAAAATCGGTCTACGGGAAGTCTATCTGTCTGTCCGCTTTCATGTGAACACTATAACTCTAAAACTTGAATAGCTAAATGGATAAAATTTTGTACACAGTTCTATCATCAGGAGTGTAGGTCCGTATCCAATTGCAGGCCAAATCCGTCAAATAGTTGACTGTCTGTCTGTCTGTATAATCGCATACGTCTAAACATCATAACTCGTAAACCCTACTGCTTTGATAAATAAAAATTGGTATGTCGGTTGCTAACATTAATTATAGATCTGTGCCCAAATTTCGTTTCAAACGGTAGGAAAAAGGCGTTCAAATTGCATATTCAATTTTTTTACTTGCGTACTGGAAGTAATCTCTGGGCGTGCGCAAGCTATTCAGCGATAGCGAACGACATCATTTTCTCCTGTTTTCTTTTCACTCGCGCACGCCCTCGGATTAGCGGGCTTGCTTGAGTGCGATAGAAAATAAATATTGCTAACTTTTAATACATACTTAATACATACTCTCTTTGAATTTGGTTCTTCATCTAAATATTTTACAATCGCTATAATATACAATGAAAACCCTTATGACAATCATTATATTCTGAATTACAGTAGGTTCGAATTTTTTATCTATGCAGGGGGGAGAGGAAATTGCAAATTTTTGAGAAGTATACGAGAAAGTTTCCACTCCCGCTGGCTATGATCCGTGTCAGACCAAACAAGCATTAGATGATGTACCGCGCATGCTCTGCTCATTCAAACTTATCTCGTCATCAAACGTCCTTTTCTATCATGGCCATGGTAGAATCGATGGCAAAATAAAATTAGTTCAAATTTTGCTGTTTATAGAGTTGATGGCATGAAAGATTCTGATGTATTCCACGATACATGGTAATGATCTGCCTTGCGTCGAATTTCATGGTAGTTAAACTGACTAATACTTTATTACTCATACTTCAAACATATTAAGTCCAATTATTCGCATTTTAACATTAACTAATATTAGATGCAGTATAGGATGAATTATTAATTAATTAATTCGCCAAAATAATAAAGACTATATGGATGTAAGGAAAAGAATAAGTATAGAAGACCGACTGTATCGATGAATTATTTTATTAGTGAATATATCCAAGGGTAAAAATGAACTTAAATTACTTAGTCTGTTACAGTTTTTGCTGAGTTTTTCTCTTATTTTAATGGATTTTAGAATTGTAAATAACTATCAAAACACTTTTTCTGTTACTTTAACGCATGTTCACCTATTTTAATAGGATTTTTGGCGCTTTATTCCTTGAATTTTTCTCGTATTGCTCTGGTTTCATTATTTAATTTTTCTCAATTTTTTTATGCATTCTCAATATTTCATGTCCCGCAGAGTGACAATCGCTGAATAATCTGGAGGTCAAATAAAAAATCACAAAAGTGTGAAGCCCTGAAAACAATACGATTAGGCAATTAAACCGCAATGAATATCATAAGAAAGAACATTGCTTAATAATCATTAACAATTAAAAATATATTACAGATGTGATTAATATTCCAATTTGCTTAGAGTATTTATATCAGCGCCTCGCGCTTTTAAGATTTTTGCTATGATCTCCAGATTTTTGATTTAAAATGTTTTCTACTTTTCAATACACTAATAAAAACGTGTTTATTAATTTTTTAAAAATTTTTTACCACTTTTCTATGAAACTCACGTGCTTTGGTATCTCGCAGAGACGGCATCTATGACGAACCTGAATGCAGCTCTGTATTTTTGGATCACGGAGTTCTGGCTGTGGGCTATGGCACTGAAGACGGATCTGACTACTGGCTGGTTAAGAACAGGTAAGAATGTTAATTCTGAAATTTTTTATGTGATGCATTCATTATGTATTTATTCTCAATCGTTTTGCTTTAAAAATTCTATATGGAAAATAAGAAGAAATTATTATAAAAACAGTTTCGTAAATATGGATTTGCATAATTGCATATAAAAGGTAAAATAGTATTAAATTGCTCAAATTTCTTATTCGAGGAAGCTGTGCCTTAATGGCAGAATTTCGACTTCATGACCTTGAGTTGCACGTTCGAGGTCGATTCCAGCAAATATTCGCCGTGTACACCGACTTGATGCATCTTAAATTCGTTCAGGTCAAACGTCTTCCTGTTGGTGTGGTGTAGAGGTTCGAAAGTGCTCATGTGTCATCCTCGTCATCTGACTACAAGTCAAGAGTACGATGTCCGACAAAAGTAGCAACGTAGAACTTCAAACAGGACATCAATCTAACTGCACTACACTAAACTACTCTGATAACTGGATGCAGTTAAGCTATCTCAAACCAACCGCCGCGCCGTTATATAAATTACGGATTCACTAATGTGAATTATGTTTATTTGGTTGCATATTGCTTATCAAAATTGAACTAATTCCAATCCGTGGCACAATAGAGTACTTATAATGCAATAACTAATTTTGGAAAAAATTCACCCTGAGAAAAAGCTATTTTTTTCCAAATGTGTAATCTTATGATGATTGCTTACTGCATAACTTCTTTGAATTAACAGGTTACCTAGAATATTACATAAAATCTATGTTTTCTAGAATATTCCTCAAATTTATCGCCACAGCAGAAGTGATTGCATCATAACTAGGTTTAATTGAACGCAACATCCAAGAATAATTTAAAGCATTGTCTTTGACAACTTGTTTTAAAGATGCCAACTTAACGCTTAATCTTATTATAAACTAATGACTGAAGCTTTTGATTATTTTCCTATGAAATTAATAAATGATTACTTTTCTGAAAATAGTTACTTATACTGAATGTATATAATTTTTTTTTCCAGCTGGGGAACAAGTTGGGGTATCAAGGGATACATCAAGATGTCCCGAAACAAGAACAACCAGTGCGGTATTGCCACCCAAGCCAGTTATCCACTAGTTTAAACAATGATATCTTTTAGGCCGTTTTTAGAAAAATATATTTAAAATGGTTTTTTTTTGTTATATTTATCACTAAGAGTGTATTGGACATATTTTTGTTTGTAATAATTGTTTTGATAAATGTTGTAATAATAATTATACTTTAGAGTACTACTTTATAGAAAATAAAAAAAATTACATTATATCATGAAATTTTTATTGTTGTGGAAATTTAAGGACGTTTAAATTTACATTCATGGTCAAGAAATTTAAATCCATAAACAAATATACATTTTCTTACCATGGAAAAGACAAAATGAAATTAGCCCTTAAACAGTATAGTATTCTGTACCGTCAACCTCTATCTGTTTTGGAAATGTGTTGTTGTAACCATTGGGAGCCGTAATTTAATTCCAGCTAGGGATAACAGTAGACATTAAAGAAAAAAAGCTTAATTAATTTAAATACTTTTAATTAAACATAAAAGGGTATAACATATAGGTTCAAACAATTAAGGGCAAAACATATAGGGACAAACAATTAAGGACAAAACATATAGGGACAAACAATTAAGGACAAAAAATATAGGGACAAACAATTAAGGACAAAACATATAGGAACAAACATTTAAGGATATATAAAATATACAATTACTCGTGGCAGAACACCATGTTTACTCTTCGACTCCAGAACTTGGACTAACTATCTTTTCCAACAGCCGCTAGGTGGCGAGCTCGAAAAGCAGTGCGGTTACATTGTTGCATTGATTCAACTAAGAGCCAATAGAACACTTGAAATGAAATGGATTACTTGTAATTTTCGTATCGAATGGTAACGTCTACGAATGACTTAATTTTAGATTATAAGTATAAAAATGCCATGATTTGATGCACGAACTGAACTCGGGATACATTGGTAAAGGGTTAAAGGAATGAAGTGGGATCAGACTGCTTTAGATAGAGAAAACTATCATTGAACTGTGAAATAAGAGAAATTACATATAAAAATAACCCATATTACCGAGAAGAAACATTCATCACATTATTATGTGTGTGTGTGTACACGTACCAACAATCGTGTGGTCGAGTCAAAAGTCTATTTCGAGATTTTGATGAATTTCCACCTTTTCTCCTTGAATCCAATATATATTGTTTAATTATGTATATCTCTCAGTATGTGTTTCAATTCGAAAACTCAAATACTGAGATTGAGATAGATGAATGAAATAGGGTGTATTGCCATAATTTCAGGGGTGGCTCGAGGCAACGGTGGTCTAGTTACAAGGTATCGGCTTCGGTGCAGGAGGGCTCCAGGTTCGAAACCCGATTCCACTGAAGATATGTCGTGCATTGAGTCTGTTGCTAGTTAAATCATACTTAGGGGGTCAAACGTCCTCCCGCTGGTGTGGTGTGGACATTTGGAGACGGGGTGCCAGATCATGTGTCGCCCTCTTCATCTAATCGAGGTTCAAAATTACGAGGTCCGTCCCAAAACAGACCTCATGTAGATTCTGAACGGGACGTTGATATAACTAAAATAAACTTAGGGACGGCTTCTGCGTATGGACTGCGGTACTGCAGCACCCCTAACTTTATCCATCGTGAAAATTTCATCAATTTATTTTATTTCGCATTTAATATTAAAGTCTATATACAGTCTAAAGAAATTTTATATCAACGATTTTGATCTTCAAATGAAACACGAGGAGAAACTGAGGCAGAAAACTAATTTCCCTATCTCATTTTTCACTACCCGAAGATTATCCGCAGAAGAAAAGTAAGTAACTACTTAAACGATAATTGTGGATCCATCCATCACCAAATTTCGCTGCGCGCATGCGTAATTACACAACTCAGGCTTTCCCCACTACACTTTTAAGCTGAAGGGTACTATCGAAGTCGACAGTTCCCGTGACGTTAGAAACGGAGTTTTAAACTTTTCCCACCGCAGAAAATTTTTTCGTGGGCAAAACTTTGGAAAGAAGATGGGAAATGAAGGATAATTAATAATAAATAAAAATTTAATTGAAAAAGATTTTTTATAGAAATAAAATTTGTATGAATTTCTTGCAATCCAGATGAGTTTTTCGATAATTTTAGTTATAAATGCTGATGAAATACGTACGAGAAATTTTCCAGGATACAAATATGTTCTCAAAATTTTCGTGATACCCAATATTCTGTACCATCTTATTTGGATTGATAGTTTAAGAAGCATCGATTTCGGATAAAAAACAGTTGGCTTCAAGGAACAGAATTTCTTAAAGAATACTGATAAGTACATTCCCATTTTAACATATCACAGTGAATCTTTAGATGGATGTAATATAATAAATTAATCATTTTTTTTCATCTTAGCAATTCCTTTTACTACATACTACATCAGAATTTTTACTCTACTTTTTAACATTAAAAAAAATAAAAGATTTTCTGACTCACACAATATGAAATGGGGTAGATTAACATGTAGATATTTTGATTTCAATGGATAAAATATTTTTTAATCGAAGCATCAATGTTTACATTTTTTATCCTTTCTCTGGAAACGAAACAAGAATAATAGGTTTTATTTTTAGGTAATTTTTTAATGACATTAAAAAATAATATTCGCATATTATTATTTTTATATTAAACTTTTTTATTGTTAATTAATAAATTTTTTTTATTTCTGTACTATACTTTCATTTTAATGTTCCGCCGCAGCTTTGTGAATTTTTATAAATATAGCAAGAAATGCAGTTAGCGGAACTGAAAAACAAATTTCGAGCTTAAATTTTTTATTAAAATTAATTTTTAAAATATTTACCTATTTGAAGAAAAATATTTTATAAGTTTATTCGTTAAATATAAAACTACTCAAAGTTAATGAAAAAAGACAACAATGTGTGTGGTACAAATATGCATCACTTCGCAATGAAGGATTAAATGTTACATCACCCCCAAGTCTGCATCACAGGAGCCGTCACTGAGTCATAACATGCAATTCGTAGATCTGTATGAAATTTCAGACCCAGTCTTTCAACAAGAAAACTATCCGTCTATCTCTCGATGTGTTTGTCAACACGATAACTCAAGAACACCGCGAGTTACATGAATGAAATTTTATAAATATTGTAAGATTGTTTAACTCTTTGAATCAGGCTAGATTGAGAATTCATGTGCCTCAAAAACTGTAGTAAATTTTCATTCATGAAATCAGAATGAAATCTTCCCTTTCTCTACAGAAATTCCAGGAGGACGGCACCCTCGGTTGCGCGATGAATTGTCAACAAATAAAGGAACTAATTTTCTCCCATAAAATTCACAAAGGCGCCCGAAACCGCCCGAGTCCGGCCAGTGTCGAATGAGGCGGTTTGAGGCGGGATAGGGCTCAGAGGGTTAAGTCGTACCCCCATGGAAAAAAGTCAACAAATTTCAAGTTTTACAAAATGAAGGACAAAATTGTTCTTTATTCACAATTTCTATGAATATTGCAACTATTTATTACAAGAAAGCTCAAAATATATTACTCTATCGAATGAAATAAACAATGCTTGAAGTAATAATATCAGTACGACTAAGGAAACCGATGCCTTACCGGTGTCGTATCACCTACTATGTCCTAAATCGTTCCTAGGAAGAAAATGAAACAAAAACACTTGAATTTTTTATTCTTTGCGCAAAGGATTCTATTAATGTAGAAAAACTCAATTCCGGCCTGAGCCGCCAAGAATTGTGGGAAAAGGGGTGGGAGGTTAAACCCCAAACCCCGCCTACAGGTAAAAATGCTTCATCTAAGGAGCACTCTAGGGGTAAATGCGCCAAAGATAAAGGATGAGAAACAGGAGTTAAAAACTAAATTATTTATTATTAAAAAAGCATAATATGAAATGAGAAAAGTATTTACACAGGTGATTATTTACATTTTAGACAAGAGGGAGTTAGGGTTTGTTATTTGCTTAAGTTTGCACCTCGTTAAAAGGTTTAATTATAATTACAGCTTAGTTATAGGTTACAGGTTACATTACAGCCATCGCCCATCGCCGCCGTGCTAACAAGGACGAGACCCCGTTAACTGCCGATGCTCGCATCCACCGCATGTCTGCTCTTCTTGATTTCAAAAAGTCCTCTCCCCGATTAAAACATTACACTTGGTTTTAACGGAGAAACACCCACGCATCACGTGATTAGCACGCCGCGTGATCTTTATCTCTCGCTATCTTTCCGGTGACACAACACTATTCAAATGAGCTTGTACGGAAAGTGAGAAAATATTATTAGGAAGGAATTAAACTTATACTTTTAAGTTAGACGGGAAAAATACAATTCCTACATTAATAATAATATTCAGCATTCGTAAGAATCACTAAATTAACTTTTGGTTCGTTTGCTCACTCAGAATGAATTAAGTCATGACATGATCTGCCAAATCCTTCCCCATTGCTTTTATTAAATTGTTTGCTTTCCCAAATTTATTATGTTTATTTAGTTATTTAGGAATGTTATACTTCGGTGTACTTCCTTTAAAGTAACTTTATTTAATAAATAAGCACAGTGGTGAATAATAAAGTTCCTTTATTATAACCACTGAGTAATTTTTCTAACGGCTCTTCCATATCTTCTTGTTTCCAAGTTTTATAAAGTAGGTGAGCCAAAGGTGTCCATAGTTGAGGATTTTTCATAATTTTCTGGTTAGGTGTGTGTGGCTGAATCTTTTTAATTAAAATTTCACACTTATCTCTAACACATATCAAGTATACTTTTTTGTGTAAAATAAAATTTAATTATTTTTATAATACAAATTCAAAATTGATATAGATTGTGGGTCACCTTTGGCACATAGCGTTCCAAAGGTGACCCATATATTGAAATCACTCTTAAAATGTTAAAAAATACTTGGAAAACTATTTTTACTTCTAGAAGAGTATTAAATGTTCAATTAAACGTGTTTAATTACAAGGAAAAAATTATAATAAGCACTTTTTAAAATATACCTTTTCAATAGGATTCCATGCAGAAAGTACAGATGAAACTCGGTGAACTATTTTTTACTTCTAGAAAAGTATTAAATGTTCAATTAAACATATTTAATTACAAAGAAAAAATTATAATAAATACTTTTCAAAATATAACTTTTTAATCGAATTCTATGCAGAAAGTGCAGATGGAATTTTCGATTTTGTCTTTTTTAGTAAGTCCCTGTAATTCTTCATGCACATATCGCAAGTACTGATTACACAATAGCGTGTCCATTATTTTGATTTTCTTGCATAAATGGCAAAACCAGCTTACTTTTGGCAGGCAACCACTTGTGTCAGGCATGGCAGTATCAGTTTTTTAGAGTCTCTTTTGGCAGTGTACCGGATTGGTTTTTGATTATTTTTACTATGTTGCTTACTATTACGCTCTGATGATTATTTCTTCCTTTTGATATCTTTCGAGTTTTTCTTCTTAATCTTCTTATGTTCTGACAAGAAAAGACTTTGAACCACTTTTTGTGCACGGTTGTTCAGGGCTTTTCATCTGGGAGTCACTGACTTCTTTTGGGGGATATCTGGTATTCTCATTAGCTTGGAAATTGTTGGAGAAGTCTCAGAATCAATAAAATTGAGGTTGCTGGTTTGATCAGAATCTTGGAAAGAATAATCTCAATTCGACAGAAAGCTGGAGATGTCTTTCTACTAGATCAAGAATTAACAAATTTTTCGCGAGATTTAGAATTTAGATTTCGTGAGATTTTTCTGACATGCAAATAAAACTATAACCACCTAATATAACTTATATTGTTACAAATTTAACAATAAATGGTAATAAGTTTTTTTAGATACTTAAGTAGAAATTTTGAAAATTACCCTTACAACATTGATTTTCATATTTGTTTCTTAAGGCGGCCCACGTGTTCCCAAGGTGGTCCGACACCCGGGCCACATTGGGAACATGCACATGGTCACCATTTGCTCGACGTAAAACTATTAACCTGATAAAATTATTAGAATTGAAGTAAATATGGTTAAAGAGAAAGCCGATGAAGTTGATCTCATCAAATTCAGCCTCGTTCACTGCAGATACGTGGTTTACAATGCAGTAGCGCCTTATTGTGATTAAAAATGAAATTTATTCTACTTTTGGGGGGTGGACTACCTCAGGACCTGGCCATCTTTTGCTCACCTACCTTAGGAACGTTTTGCCCTATGTATAGTCCCTGTATCGCTAAGCATCGTTTGAGGTACAACTTAAACAACGGTACATGTAACATCTTAAATAAGCAACTTAAAAAATTGAATTGAACCAAAAGTCGCCGTTGCATTAAAGAAATTGTTCAAATAGCTGCGAATGACAACCTAAGAAATAAAAGCACTTCTTTAATGATATTATTGCTGTACTTATTTCCAAATATGCACGAAGCAATGTAAGAAAATAACGGCAAACTTACTACTTTTTCGATGTCAGGTCAAAATGCATTGAACCTCCACACTAAATGCAGAAATCTTCATAATCAATGCTAGTATTCATCGAACTGTCGTCAGAGGCGTAGATTCGACGACAGAACGGAATAGGTACGAATTAGGCGTTAGGCGCAACTTTACCTTAATCTTTACATCAAAATAATTGATCTGTATCAAATTTTGAACCAAATCCATCAAGGGGCTTTTTGTCTATCTGTCTATCAGTGTGTATTTGAACATAATACTCAAAACCACAATGAGCTAGACGGATCAAATTCAGTATGCGGTCAAAAATTTAAAAAAAATCTTAGATCTGTATCAAAGTCTGGACCCGGTCGGTCAAAAAGAAGAGATAGTATCTGTTTATTTATTTAAATAAAAGCACATTACAGAGAAAGCTCCAGTTTTACAGTGCAGACACAAAATGAAAAATAAACACACAAAGAACAAAAGCTGTAATCAGTAAACCTTAAAGAAATTAAAAAACGCATTAGAAAATCAACAATAAGTCATAATTTTTTTTAAAACGCATGAATAATTTAAAACGAGTATACACAATCACAAAAGCATTAAAAGATACACTATGATTCTAAAAGTTGTAAAATGTCATATTAATACCAAAAAAACACGTTTAGGATTTTAAAAACTGAAAATATTAAACCTAAAAACGATTTTATATAAACAAAGGATTTAAAAGTTAAATACACACAAACACAAAATCCTTAAAAGCACGCATGGGATTTTAAAAAGTATAACGAAGAAAAACGCGCACTACAGATAAAAATCCAATTGGAGAATGCAGTGTTCTAAAATGCAAACTTGATGCTCTTCTCTATACAAAATGGCCAAGCTCCAAGGACGCCATAATATGGAAGTATGCGAGATAGAGCACTCACTTTTTTTATTCCATATCTTTCCGGAAAAGAAAAAAAAATGGTTTCTTGGTGCATAATTAAAGTCCTTAACGAAAATCTGTCAAATCTTTGACAAGATAAAAAAAATATTTAATTCCTTGATTCAATTCCATTTCATGAATTTTCTTGAACCATATACAAAGGGGAAGAAACTCTCATGATGATTTTCGCCTTCAACGACACACTAGCAATTTTGGGGATCAATACCGCCGTTTCTTCTTTTTTGTAACCTGATTTGTCTTCCTTTATACGGACTGAATATCTTTTGGTTATCAACTTCTTTAATTCTCATCTCACTAATGAAATTCGTCTACAAAAGACAATTGTCGATATCTTGCACAGAATGACAATAAAATAAACGCCACTGTGTAATCCCGAGCTGGGAACCAGAATGGTTCATTATCTGTTGGGTAGTTGTATTTGGTAGGAAAAGCATTCCATGCTCTCAACGGGAGGCATGACTTGATCTCACTGACAGAAAGTGTTTTCTATTATTAAAGATATTACTGGTCTACAATGGTTCGGTAACAATGGCCAAATTATTATTTTAATCATTAATTCTGCAAATAAAAAAAAGTCCTACAACGTACAATTTTTGTGTTAGGGTATCAGAAAATGGCACCATCCACTATTTTTTTATGATTTTTACAATGTGGCATATCCGTAAATACAGCCCCCGACCTGCCAAAGCACACGGGTTTTCACTGAATGACAGTCGTGCGATAGCGACGAGTACTGAGGTCGGGTCCTAATGGCCAACACAGCCTCACGGTCCAACCCCTCCCGTAGGAGGTACGTACTATCACTGGAGGAGGGCTGCCCCCCTCCCAATTCATATACCCCGAGGCGGGCGAGTTCCTTCATATACAAACCTGAGCAACTCATCCACACTTAGTGGTGTCCACTTCTAATACAATGTGGCATATGTCAACCCTACCTCCTCTCAACCCTTCCTGCCGGATACTTTGTCTGTGGACACCCCAAAATCCCTACCTTATCCGGTTTTTTCTGGCATTCCAATAAAGAGACGTTCTTTCGTTAGTGTTGTCGTGTGTTTAGTCACAATTTATGTTGAAAATGTCAAATTTTCAGCGTAAATCTTGCAAAACTCAGATAGATAAGTTTATTGTTATGGTCGAAAATAACGAAGTAGACTTTTAACACAAGAAGTGAAAAAAAGACCATTTTCTGTATTTTGGCTGCAAAGTTGGCGATCAAGATAAAAGTTGTGCTCCTCATGTGTGTTGTATCAGTTGCAATGGGACTCTTGCTCAGTGGATGAAAGGCAAAAGAAGCTCTATGCCATTTTTGTCTCCATGGTGTGGCGGGAATCTTCAAATAATTTCGATGATTGCTACTTCTGTCTTACGAACACAGAAGGATATTCAAAGAAACAGTATCCGAATATCCAGTCTGTACTCCCACCTGTTCTTCATGAAAGAAGATTTACCTATACCAACACCGACATTGGATTATAAAGATAATAACATTTTAGAAATGAGTGACATTTCAGATACATCTGATGAAAATGGAGATATATCTGAAAAGACTAGTGATCCTACTTTTAAACTAGAGACTTCAAGTGAACCCCATTTTATTCGTCAGAACGAACTTAATGGTTTGGTGCGTGAACTGTGTCTATCAAAACAACAGGCGGAACTTCTCGGCTCCAGATTGCAAGAGTAAAATCTGTTGGCATGTTGCATTGCTTATTTCCGAAAAAGAAATGTGGTATTCTCAGCGTTTTACAGAATGGAAGGTCCTTTGTGTGTTTTTTTGACATAGATGGGTTCATGAAGGAAGAAACCATCTATATCACGTACTTATTCAGTTTTGACGAAGGAAACGTAGGCTGGCACGGTCTAAATTCAATTAAGTATAAACAGTTCATTTCGCATATTTGAGGGGATTTAAAGGTGATAGCTATATTAATGGATCTTCAGAGTGGATATACAAAGAATTGTTGTTTTTTATGCTTGTAGGATAGTAGAGCAATAGAACAACATTTTGTAAAAAAGGAAGGGCCGAGCAGAATTTCATATCAGTCTGGAACTAGTATGCCCCTCTTGTTGAATCGAAAACGATTCTTCTTCCTCCACTTCACATTAAATTAGGACTGAGTAGAAATTTTGTGAAGGCTATTGACAAAGAAGTCCGAGGATTTAAACATTTATCAGGACTTTTTCCCAAATTAAGTGAAGCCAAACTTAAAGAGGGCAATTTTGCTGGCCCACAAATTGGAAAGTTGATTTGAGACCCTATTTTTGAAAGTAAGTTTGATCAAAGGGAATTAGCTGCTTGGAAATCGTTTGTGAAGGTGCTAAAAGGGTTTTGTAAAAACAAAAAAGGTGAAAATTACGTAATCCTAATAGAAGAGCTTCTTGAGTCTACCGAATTGAGTCTACGGGTGTCGAATGTTGCTCAAAATACACTTCTTACATACACATTTAGATTTCTTTTCGAAAACTTTTGCGGTCGTTAGCGAAGAACAAGGATAAAGATTGCATCAAGACGTAAGTAGTATGGAAAACAATATCGAGGTCGCTGGAACCCAGCAATGATGATTGACTACTGCTGGTTCCTTAAGAGAGAAGATTTGACACCACATAAGAGAAAAAAAGTAATAATATTTAACTATATTTAGATATTTTTTTGTTTCATTTAGTCTCAAATATGTGCAATTACAACAGTATCCCATAGTACATTAATGAGATTAATAATAATGAAACATGTGTTCTAAATGCTTATGTTTATTCTTTCAAGTACTGATAAAACAGTCATAACAAAAAAACTGTACGTGTTACAGCTTTTTCACAAATTTGGATTCTACGTGGCGGAATTAGTTGTAAATAGTTAATTTCATTTCTGATACACGAAAAAAAATTTTTTTTGCAGACTAGCGTATTTAGACATTTTATATTAACCTTATTTTTTATCAATATCATTTCCCTGTAAATGGTTGAAATCTGCTTGCGTTCATCATTATGGAAAGCGGCATATACAGGGGTAATAATAAAATCATCGGACAAATTTTAAGGGTAGGTCAGGCATACCGAAGCAGGACATTTTTAAAATAGAATATGGGGTCGCAAAGGGAAGCCGCCACAGAGGTCCCTTTGCCAGTGAAGCAAGTAGAAGAAACGGATACACTAGATAAAGTGTGTATCAGTCCTCCTTCAAGTATATAGATGCAGAGAAATTTCGGGAACTGTCTTAAAATTGTTTTTGCTTCGCGAGTCTTTCTTTTCATATGTGAACACATATTTTCATCGTTTTAATAATTTTCACATGTTTTCGTCGATGTTAAAACACTGTTTGTAAACTTTTTTTTTGTTCAATAAAGTTTCTACGCACACTCATCCAAACTGCAAATCGGAGATTTTTATCTCTGGAGTCAGGGGTGTGTCGCAGTGTAAAGTAAAAAAAAGATGAAGTATGTAACACAAGATTATGCTATTGTGAAAACGAATTTACAATAGCCTAACAACACAGTTGCATGAATAACAACATGAGAAGGGTGTATATCTTCGGATGACAAGTCCTTGCAACACTTACTTTAAGTACTCTAAAATTTACATTTTTTGGGTAAGATTTCTTAAGTCGTACCACAGCCTTAGTCTTTCCTATTTCGTTCTGACGTTGCTGTAGTAGAATGCAGAGAATCATTGCGTTACAACTTAATCTCTAAAAAAGTAACTTTGCCGTTGTTTTCTTTTAGAGTTTTTTGCATATATGGTAAGACGTACGGCAATAATATTATTAATTAATTGATGCTATTTCTTAGGTTATCATTCTATGCTATTTGAACAGTTGCTATTATGTAACGATGACACTCTGGTTCAATTCATTCTTTTATAATGTTTATTTAAAACATTACATGTACCGTTTCTTAAGTCGTTCCATAGACGATTCTTAAGTCGTGCCTGCCTAACCTTGCGGCTTAGGGATCTCTTATACATCTAAAGATTCATATCATTTGTAGGAAGAGAACATTGTTCTTTTTTATATGTAATGTGCAATTTGCTTTTTCTAATTAATTCGACAGCTAACCAGATTCAAAAATTGTATTTATTAATTTGAATTATAAAACTATTATATATGTTATTTATTATTAACCTAATAGTTATTTAAAATGTGTATATAATTTTTGCAACACCCTGTAGTAACACATAAACCAAACATTTTCTATACTCTTTATCACTGATGCCATTCTAAAACTTTCATGATAAAAAGACTACAAATACAATTAGACATATTCTACGTAGAAATGTATGCCTGAATAATACAGATAAATATTTACTTTTAATAAAAACTGCTTTATAATTTATACTTTTAAGTATGGGTTTATTCATTAGGACATTTAAATCTTGTGTAAGACATTTAATTTATTACGTGTTGTATTGAAGCCATGCTGTAGGAGTGTTGACAGAAGCTCCAAACGTATGAGGTCTACAGTTACTTTTACACCATGTTATAGGAAAATCAAGCTTCCGGAATCATGTTTTATAAGATTATTGATTATAATTACAAATTTATCCTCTTAAAAATAAAAATAATTAATAAAGAATTAAGATACAATTTAGATAGAAATAAGGGACGTTGGTATATAAACGTAATTTACTGTTTGACGCTCAGCTACGCATTAAATACGTTTTACCATTACCGATTGAAGTTCTATTTTTTTACAACATTTTACAAGCATTTAGCACTAAAACCGAATAGAAATTAATTAATGTATTAAAATTGTGATATAGTTTTCAGATAACTGTTCTTAAAATTTCTTTTCCATTTATTTGCAGAGCTAGTAGTTTTTCTTTCATTTACTTCTACTGAATTTAACTGCATTTTGTTACATAATTCTTCTGGGTTCATTTTAGATACATTCAGTGGGATGCTTTTACAACATTCATTTAAAAAGTGTCAGACAAATAATTACAGAGTTTAAATAAGGGGAAATGTAAATTTCTCTCTAGTACAGCTGAATGCTAAAAGAAACAAAATATTTTTCACAGAATTATTAATCTTTTTCGTGTTTAAAATTGTGAATTGACTAAACGTTTTTGCTTTCTAAAATTCAGCTCATGAAAACTAATAGTTATAACATGCTACAATAATATTTCATAATGCAAAAAATTTATTGTAGTTAATTTTTTTATTGGATGAATAATTTTTGAACTTGTTTCACTTTGAACTTATTGTTTTGATTTAAAGATTGCTTTGGTACAATACTTTAGTTATAAAAAGTTCTTTATTTTTATTAGTTCTTCTTGTTCTTATCTTTTTCAAACATGTGTGCACGAGAGTTTGCAGGTGAAATATAGGGCCTTGATGGGTTTGTGTTTCTTACAAAATAATTGCAATATTATACGAAGTCATCTGTTTTTGATGAATGATTTGACTTTTCCTTCATATTTTTGCTTTTGGTTATTGATGAAATTTAATCCATTCCAAAGTCAAGGAAATTCATTACAGTATTGTTTCAATAGAACTCGAATATTTAAACATTTTGTCACAGTTTTAAATAGTTCAATTGTTTTTTTAAATTATCATCTTGGAGTTACGGCTTCAACAGCAGCATTTACTATATACTTTGTATCTTAAAATAAGAAAAATTAATTTCGAAGAAAACATATATTTGGCTACTTTACTTACTAATTTAAGTGACTTAAAGTGAATTGAAAAAGATATTAGCTTTTCCAATTTCGTCAAAGAGCTGATAGACATAATTGTAGATAAAAAATACCAACACATGAAAACAATGTGACACTTTCATATTTTTAAATCAGTCCTGTCGGCTGGCTCAGATAACTTTAAGTCACGCAAGTCAAAAGATCTTGTATTTTATCTGTTTTGACTCTTTAAACCTTTTTAACCTTTGTTACTAGTATAAAGAAAGTTACCGTAATCACCCTTGTGATTCTTGTCACAAGGATGAATACAATCACGCTCATGAACGTAATAAATTATCAGTTTGTTGATAACCGATGTAGGATCAGATGGCCTTCAGTTCAATTGTGCGAAAATATCAAGCTTTATAAACCCAGTGTTAGCCACGAATATCACCATCATTGGAAGTGGCTGCCTCGCTAGAATCCATCGAGCATCTTTCCATACAGGTAAGATCACTTTGTGCCGATTTTTCATTTTCATCCTTTCCCGAACATTTTAGTCAGAGAAAGCGGTGGCCTTTCGCTGATTTTCGGTTTTGGGGTGTAACGATCAAACGTTCGAGACTTGATTCCACAGAAGATCCGTCGAGTTTTTGGGCCTGGTGCAGGTTTGTGATTTAACCCTCTAAGAGTTTTAAACGTATTTTTCCGTTTCTCATATTGAGTTCAAAAGCAGGTATTCATATCCGTACGTATAATTTCTTAAACTAACATGGATAAAATATTCTTAAGATTTCGGAGACTTAAACGCAATAAAGATTCAATTATTCACATTGAAAGCAAATTTTTAAGACTTTAAAGATAGCACATCAAAATAGCTAACCGCTCAGAGGGTTAAACGAGCGGAGAGAGAGAGACCGCGGATTCCGGAACAGGTGCCTTCCGTCTTCCGGCTCAAAGTTACGAAGTTCGTTCCAAAATCGTCCTCCAATAGCTTCAAAACGGGAAGTAACCACAGTAAAACCCCGCTAATCCGAACTGATTGGGACCGGTGCCTGTTCGGATTACAAAAAATTCGGATTACCCGAAATTCCGATAAAAATAGAAAAGAAAAAGATGTGTGCTAAAAAAATGTAAGTTATAAGTACTCATTACTACTATCTCTTGAATTCCTTTATTCAAAAGCAATAGAAATAGAATATTGCTCCCCTTTTCATTAGAATAAAAGATCCTGTATGAAGTGACCTTATCTTAAGGCGAAATATAGAGCAGAGTGAACATGCGACATCAACAGACGTTATGTTTATGAGACGTTGGCATAATATTGCTTCCACGTCGACAATAACATCACTTCGTCAGACAAATCTGACAAATTTCTTCAGCCCAAAAGATCGTTAATTTAAATATGTATGTGATGTGCTAATGCAATGTGTTATTATTAAATGTAAATGTGATCCTTGAATTATTGAATTAGTTTCTTCAATGTGTACAAAATTATGCGTGCTGAAAAAAGTACTTTTTTGTTTTCAGTATGTATATTTAAATCTTTTCAATTACATATAATTTTCGAAAATAAAATCGGTTCGAATTAACCGGAATTTTGGATTAGCGGGATTCTACTGTATAAAAATGAAACCATCATTTTCATATTTGCGCTTATGAAATTTTTCATCATTGGTCCAAGTTATCATGTGGGTGTAGTGTTGAGTGTGGGTTAATCGGTGTCGTTCTCATCATCTGATCTCGGTTCAAAATTATATGTTCCCATAAGATTTCATATAAATACCAAATAGGACGTAAGTTTATTAGACCAATCTTATCAAAGTGGAATTTTTCTCTGGACCCTTGCATTTTCTACGAACAAATGCTAATATTCTGTATTGCATGCTATACGTCTGTAATTCAAATTTATTTTACTTTTTATCGAAGTCAAAGTTAAATATTGTAATATTATTTTTATTTATGAATTGCTTTCGATTCGTTCTTTGTGCCATCAGTGATCGTAGATGAATAAATTTTAAGGTATCTATTTCATTCGAGGAATGTACTTTTGTACAATGCATTCAGCCAAAAATGAAATAAAATTTCTCACTTAAAAAATAAACACGTGGCAATGAGCAACGGAGTCAGTTTTACGACGTTCCGCTGATTTATATTCGAACACAGTAGATGTGAATTTTATTGTTTATTTTGAATTTTTAATGTACAATTTTTACATTCGAAGATCTGTATACCGTTTGTTTATTAAAATTACTTGCTTATTCATTGAAATTATCATTTTTGAAAAATTTAACAAAATGATAATAATTATTTTATTTCCATTTGTTAAAACTGTTAAATACTAGAAATAAATATTTCCGAAATTTTAATTTTAAAAATTGTCGCCGTATTGGAATTTTTGCATAAATTAAATTTTTATTGTGATCCCATCAGCTTCGTACTACCCGATTACCATCGCATTTCAGAATTTTGTTTAGTATAACGAATAAAATATTTCTCAAGTTCAGTTTGTATCACAGAACGGAGTTTATCTTGAAATAATAATAAAGAAATTCAAAATTAATTATTTAGTAAAGAAATCCAAAATATGTGTGATTCACTGAATTAATATGTATGATTATCATTTTTAGGTGGATTACGGAAATAAAATTATTTTCGTTACAATGATGTAAGTCATCAACAAAACTAAAATATTCATCAAAAAGCGAAAATTCCGAATAGTTAATAAAGTATATGAA
>BGPR01017532.1:21404-32356 GCA_013235015.1 Araneus ventricosus | reverse complement strand
GATTCCATTTGTTTTTGGCGTTGAACTAATACTATAAAATGTAAAATAAAAAATGATTCCAGCAAATGTTATTAATTTGTGTTGTTTGACTCTTAAGCTGGCATAAGCCTTGGAGATTATTAATAAAAAAGTTCTTTGTATAAACGGATGGTTGGTGGGAGGAAGGATATGACAGTAGGAGGTACACGAAAATATAAAGATTAATCAACGGTTATACGAGGGAATAAAGATTGGGAACCTCTGATTTAAGGGGGCACATTACCTTCTCTATATTTTTTTTATTTGAAGTATTATTGAAAAACTTTTGATACAATTGAAACTTAACAATCATATAAAGTCATCTTGAAAAGAAAAAAAAAATCAATTTGGTCTGCTTGTTTAATTGAATTTAAAAAAAAAATTAAGACTAATCCAATTTTTTAAATTCCCTACTACTTTTTTAAATATGAATATTTTTTCTTCAAATTTTATTTGTAGGCCAACTGTATGGCCCGGTGTTGCATGGGCTATCTCGAATAATGGGATATTCCCAGGCAGAGGGAAGTGAGGCCTCGGAATCCATATATTTTCATAGGGCCGGCCTCTGTTTTATCAACAAAAATTGTCACTTTCAGCAACAAACGTAACGAAGTTAAACACCTTAATACAAAAAAGAAAACGTTGATATTAATAAATCCAATCACATAAACTCTCGATAAAAGAAATTCCAGCTTCCATTAAATAAGTAAATGGAAGAAAACCGTATGTGAACCATTAGATTTTAAAAGGGGACTTCTGCAAACTCGAATTAAATTGCTTTTTTTTTTATTTGATGAATGCAGTTGCATTGTTTGATGTAAAACCTGAAATTCTGCCATTAACACTTAAGTTGTAGTAAATCATCAAAGTTTCCGTATGATGTTAGAAGTGGACTTCTGCGCGGAAGAGGATCTTCAATTGACCCTCAAAGGGCCTAAAAAATTTTTACATCACTATTTTTCACTTATTTTTATTTTTAAATATGAATTTTAAAAACAAATTTTACATTTTGTTTTATTAAAATTTAAATTTATTTGCAAATAAACGAATTTTGAATTCAATTTGAATGTAATTGATATTTCTTGTTTCATATTTGTTTATCTCTGAATTTTTTAAAAAAAATCTGAATTTAGCTTAAAAACCAGTAGCTTTCCAAATTTAGATTTCTCAGCAAATAAAGACACCTTTTATTTGAGTTTCAGTGATACCCCAGGCTTCATGATCAGAATATTTTTCTTTAAATCTAAATTTTACATAAAAACGAATAACTTTAAAATTTATATGGATTCTTTTAAGTTTAAGTTTACTTTCAAATAAATTAATTTTGAGTTTTATTTGAATTTCCTTCATATTTTTAGTTTCTACTTATTTTTCACTTGATTTCTTTTCTGTTCTAAACGAATAACTTTAAGATTCTATTTTATTTTGAGGATTTAAATTTAAATATACTCACAAATAAATAAATTTTGAATTTTAGTTATGTTTCATTGATAGTTTTGGCTTTATAATGATTTATTCCTTAAAATTCGGAAACTTTTATGTTGTTTGATTTTAAAAAGGGACTTCTGCAAAATTTGAATTTTTCCAAAAATTAAGAATTGTACTCTTTTTTGGTTTTCGTCCATAGGTTCATTTTCTACTGGGAATTTCAATGTTGCTTGCAGCCCATTTTTTTTCTCCTCGTGTAAAATTTAAAAAATGTCTGAAGTTTTATTTTAAAATAAATCAATTCATGTGATTTCTACTAAATAGATGGCTGCACATGACTGACCGAAATTCAGTAATGAAAAACGTAAAAAAGCCAGAAAATGATTTTTTTCGTTGTTTATAAATCAAAACACAGAAATTTGCTTTAAAAAAACAACCCTTTTATACGAATTAAAACCAGGTTTCGTTAAATAAACAAAAAATTCTAGAACTTCGGAGACAAAGTTGGCAATAAACAAAAAATGCAAGAAATTTGGTTGTTAAAGTTGCCACTAGATGGCAGCATGGTTCATTTAAACATTTTTAATTAATATTTTTTAACTAATTGCAATTTCGGAATTTAAATAGTCGAAATGGATTCCTTGGATTATTTTCCATCTTTTGGTACTTACGGTGAGTTTCAGGATTCAGTGGTTCACGAGAAGATAGCCGGACATAGATACATACGTTTGTTGACGTCCGGGTTTTAATAGGATTGATTCCCTGAGATATATTACACAGAACTGTACATGGATTTTAAGGTGTATCCAATATTTGCTCAAATATATATTTTTTTACTGTATTCTGTGGTAAAAAATGAGGAAATTTAGCAGAACCTCAATTTATATCTTGCATCTAAAACAAACTAAGCTAGAGAACAGTTTTATGATAAACAAGTATAAAAAATTTGAAAGTTCCATCTTAAAAAGGAAAAAAATCTTAGCATTTTGAAAACATGAAAAGAGTGAAAAACCCCACATGTAGAAAAAGCCACTTGAAGTTGTCACTTGCACATGTTTTCCATTTGTCATCGTAAATAATGTAAAGAACTTCTGAAATATTAAAGTTACAATTTTGATTTAATAAGTAGAAAGTTAAAAGCAATGAAATAAGCCAATAAAATGAAAATTGATATTTTGGCCATTTTTTGGTAATGTGTCTATTTAATTAGATTTAATAACACTGCTCCTTTTAAATTATTTTGTATTATAAATCTTTTTTTATTGCATTTGTTCTTATTTCAGTACAGCTGTTGATTATTTTGAAGTGTACCTTTTTTCTTTTTTACTGAAATCTATTTAGCTTTAAATGTTTAAAATGCTTCTTAAAATTCTTTTGTAGTTAAATATCCATGGAGAATCTGCATGGACTTGGAATGAGGAAAGAAAACAATTCTATCTTAGTACATTTGGAAAGCACTTGCCTGATCTAAATCTTAGAAATCCTCTTGTAAGAAATGAATTGAAGGTATGTTTTTATGAATTATTTTGTATAATAATATTCCTTGGTTTTTAAATCAGCAAATCATGAGTTCATCATGAATGTTTAATTAAGGATCATGACATTTTACAGGCATTCAACGAGTCGTATTATTTTGTATGCAAATGTTTAGGTGTAAACATAAATTATTGTCTATTTTTGATGTAATTTACTAAGGGGGTTAACACTCATTCTGAACATTTCCATTTGTTTAATAATTATTAAAAACTTGAATCTTTAACCAGAATTGATATTTATTTTACTACTATCAAACAAATCTTAGCAAAATTTACAAGAAGATTAATTCAAGCATTAGATAGCTGCATTTAATCAAAAATTTATTGCTATTTATATATAACGACCCATTCCTGGTATTTTATATGTTAATGTTGATGATGCTTAAAATACCTCGTAATTTGTTTTTTTGCATCAAAGAAAATCTTGTTTTTATGTACCATTCCAGATGGATCATGGTTATATTTTTAATATTCACCATATATAAATATAATTCGGATTATAAATTATTCGGAATTATAATTAAATTTTTATTCTTATTCAAGTTTTAATTTTTTTAGGATATTATCACATATTGGATGGAAGAAGATGTTGATGGTTTTAATGTTATTGCAGCTAGCCATTTGGTTGAAAATTCTTATTTATTTAATGAACCTTTTTTGATGTCAAACAAAGCTAAAAATGTAAATATTATTTTGTTAATCTTGATTGTGTTTTTAAATAGTACTTTCTTTTAGATTTATAGATGAATATGTCTTAAATGTGGTAGGATCATTAAATATGAAAATGTGTGCTTACAATCAATATTTTTAAAACTTTCAATTATTTTCTGTTTAACTTACTTATTTTGAAGACGATAATTCTCAGTTTGTATAAACTCAAATATGGACAAGCAGTAGTGTGTATAAAAATAAAAAAAAAAGTGAAAAAAATTCCAAGTGACTTGAAAGTGACCTCTTGCCATATATGTACAAGGCACCTTTTTTATCAGCTCCATCTGCATCAAATCTTAATTTGTTATTTATTTCCTTCAATATAGAACTTCATGACAAAGAAAAACCAAGTTAAATTTTTAGTATGAAATTAAATGTAGAATTGAAGAAAAGTGCTCTTTTAAGAAGAATATGATGAAAATTTTTTAAAAAATTGTTTCTGAAATGCTGTTTAGATGTTTTAGTGGTTATTGATAAATATTAATTTTAGTTTAGCAGTAATTGATAAATATGAATTTTTGAGTTCTTTTGTGGTTAGCTTTCATATTAAATTCAATCTCCTTCTGATGCAAGTAACTTATATGATCATATATCTACATTGCTCTTTATATGATTTTAAATTAGCACGAAGGAATGTTATTGCAGACCCATAACTGCAAGAGGTATTAAAGAATTGAGTAGATAATTTTTTAAATACTGAAATTAACTTCTATGTTATTTGAATTATCTTACGATGTATGTCAAGATATTTTAATTTCACATAATTTTTTTCGTAGTTTTATATCGCAACTTCAATTTTATTGTTTTTTCATGTTATACAAATGCAAAATATGAATAAGTTTTGCATTGCTTTTTTTGATTTTCATTAAACAATTATTACTTGCTTTAGCAATGTGTTGATGATTTTAAGATTTAAACTGGGTACTTTTTTTTATTGTTACAGTACAAAAATGTTGATCATGTTTTTACTATTGACCAATATGAAAATTTGGACCTGTTTGCTGAATGGAAGCAAATCATGAACAGTTTTAGTACCAAAAAGTAAGCAACTTCTCTATCTAGTTGGACAGGCATAAAAATTCATGCTTTATTTTGGAAAAGCTTAGAAATAGAATTGGTTCCTTGGATATATTATGTGACTATCTTAATTTTTCTATTTGTACAGTAAATTCTCAATTAACCGGCATTCAAGTATCCGGAAATCTCAACTAACCGGAAAAATTAGAAAATGAGTTTTTCTAAAAATTTTATATCCTCGCGCCCGCACCGTTCCATTCATGCGGACAATTTATTTCTGGAATGCAACATCCGTTCCGCAAGGAGGGGCGTAGAAGGGGGAAAAAAGCAATATATAGTAAACAATAAACAGTCTGTGACATACACAGACTTGTTTTATGGGGGAAGGGGTTCAAAAGCAAAAGCGAGAACCAAAAAAAAAATATATAAATAAATAAAAGGTCCTCACCTTTCGGTGAAAAACAAGACCTGAAAACGAAATCGACAACCAAAAAAAAGTTAAAGGAACAGAATCGGTAAAAAAAAAGCTCATGGGGAGGTTACTCCAGATTGGCAAGTCTCTTTCTTTTCCTTTATTTATTTACTCTCCGAATACTGGCAGATGTTGATTCCGATTACGTAATATCACGTGTAAGAGAATTGGAGCTCACCTATTGCGCAATAACCCTTGTGGATTTTTAAAAAAAATAATTAGTTTTGATATTCAATCTCGGATTTGTTCATGATTACTTAAAAGAGTTTTATTGCACTTGCTGAGTAGAATACTTTTCAGTTTCGTCCGCTATTTTTATATGTTTATATTTTTACAATCTATATATTTACGGTAAGAATTCGACTACAGATTATACTTATTTTTTTATCATCAATGTTAAATTAAAATCTTCATAATATGTTTTGTAAATACAATGTTATGGAAGATACAGAAGTATTCTTAAAAATTATATTTAATGCACATTTCAAAATGACAAAAGCAAATTATTTGGCCGAAAAAAATTTAAAAAGGCTCCCCCCACCCTCCCATTTTTCCCGTCGCACTCAACTATCCGGAAATCGGCGTTTCCTGAGCATGCTGGTTAGTTAAGCTTTTACTGTATTTCTTTACATGTTATAAATTTTGTTTCAAAAGAAATAATGTAAAAATATTTATTTTTGATGTGAATCAGCATATACAAATATCTTTTATTCAGTAATTAAATTTCTGTTGAGGGATGTGGTGGTGTTGTGTTAAGGTCTCGGCTTTGGGACCAGCAGGTTCGAAACTAGATTCCATCAAAGATCTGTTGTGTTTGTGATACTGGTGCACATTAAATCTGATGCAGAGAGTCGTAACTCTTTCTGCTGGTATGGTGCAGAAATTTGGAGGTAGAGCTCCAAATTGTCTCGGAATGTTGCCCTTGTTATCTGAGTAGGGTCAAGATTATGAGGCCTAACTCAAAATGGGACATTAATACAACTTAAATTTTCACTGATTGGCAAATCGCCACTATTCTTATATTGTTTTGAAATTTCTTGCACTTTTAATTTGGTTATTTAGTCTCTTTTCCTCTTAAATTTAATGCAGGTTTCTGTGATTTTAAAATAAATTTTAACATTACTTAAAATTTCATGAGTTTGGATCATTGCTATGTTTCCTTCAGTTTTAAAATATTCATCAAAATATTTAAAATTTTCATATGTTGATATCTGGCCAGAAATTAATCTGTTTTATTACTTCAGTAAAATTAAAAATTGAACCCTCAAATTTTTAATCTGATATACACTTATTCACTCATTAAAAAATTGAAGATTAGAGTGGAGAGGGAAACTTTGAGACACTTGATCACTAAAGCTGCTTTGTCTCAATTTAAGGAAGGAAAAATTGAGAGTAAGAACTCTGCTTTGAATTGATTGATTTATTGATTACTGGGGAGTGAAATACCGAAATTACTAGGGATGTAATGAATAGTGATCTGGCTGAATACCGAATATTTGGCCAAAAATCGGGCCGTATAATCTACTTTTTAAAAACATTTCACTTTTGATGTTAAATAAAATTTTACTCAAATTTTAAATGAAAAAATTAAAGATTTATAAAAGTGATCTTATTATTTTTTATTGATTTTATTAAATATTAACACCTTGGTTTATTTTTTGTAGTATATTTTAATCACTTTAATTTTAACAATAAGACAATGTGGCTTTCACAAATCTAAATAAATTATAATAGTATAATTTTATCTATAGATACATTACATTATATTGTTAAGATTTTTATTTTTTAGAAAATTTTTTAAAACCTAAAAAAATTAAAAACTTGCTTGTCATCCTTTTTATCTTTCATTTAACTATAACAAATTTCTTTTCTTCCAAGTCAGAATGTAAAATTATTTCCTTTAAAATATATTCTTCAATTCTACTTACTACCCAGTAAAGCATTGCTCCTTTTCTTTAAAAGCTATTTAACCTGATAATACCCCTCTCTCTATTAAATTGAATAATTGTTATGCTATGTTTTGATAAGTGTATTGAAATGCAATTCTACAATATTCTTTGTTAAATATATATTTTTAAAAAAATATTATCCTGATTTTATTCAACCGGATATGTATTTAGTATTTGGCAAGAGGGCTAAAAATTATTGCTCTTGCATCATAATTGCAGGCTTTACAATGTTAAATGATATGTAAAGTTATTAAATACATTTACGTACTATTCAACTTAAAACTGAGTAAATGTTAGGAGACTTTTGAATAAAAAAATGCACTGAAATATTTTTTGTTTTATTATTTAATATTATTTGATGTATAATATATATTTTTTATATTATTTGAATTTTTAATATATTTTAAAAAATTATCTGAAAATACTTGGCTTAATATCTCCTCAGTATTCGGCCAGCCAAATGCCGAATAGTTCTCAAATATTCGTTATATCATTAGAAATTATTTCAATGAAAACTCGCGGTATTTGTTTAGCTTAAAAGTTGTATTCATAAGTTTATCGCAGTTAAAAAGAAGAAAAAAAGAGTTCAATGTGATGCAGAAAATTCATGATGATGAACATTTTCTTCTTTGTTTCATCTGAGAGATCAAACATCCATGAGGAAGAGAGTGAAATGCAACCCAATTGATGTCTTAAAATTTCTTTGCTTTTCATATTTTATGCACTGAAATAAAATCTGTTAAAGAATGGAATTAATGCCTATCCAAATTAATAAACCAGGAGATATGTAGATGCCTTGAATAATGTCTATTTCTTATTTACAGTGTAATGAACAAGAAATAATTGTATTCAAGACACATCAGTTAGTGTTCACTCTTTTCCCTCTGCTCAGTATGTTAAAAAATTGTATAATGAAGCAAAATTTGATTCATCTGAACTCTTGTATTTGACATACGTTAAGATGATTGAGTGAATAAAAATTAAGTGATTTTGTAAATGATGTATGAAAAATAGAAATGTCTGCATTAGGCTATCTTATGCTTTTATTAAACAGCCACAAATACCAGCTCTTCATATTGAAAATAAAATTATCATTATTGACAGCCATAGAATAAAAATGTTTATTTCTGAGTTTGCTGTCGCTTGGATTCACATTAAAAAATTGTATAACAAATGCATTATTCAGGGGTGAAAATCCTCTGCGGATCCGCGATTTTCCGCTTTTTTGTATATTTTGTATTATTTTTAAGCTGATAATTATGCAGGACTCTTTTGTGCCTTTTTCTTTTGATTTTATACAGGGTTCGTACTCCTCCCGAAATTCCTGAAAAACTCCTGAATTTTGCTCTTTTTTTTAAGGTCCCTGAAAACTCCCGAAAATTGTGTTTTTTTATCCTGATATTTCTTTTTGTCTCCTGAAAAATTACAATCAAAAGATAAAATTATGATAAAACATAAAAATATGACATTTCCGCTTTTCCTTATTGATAGAAAGTCGTTGGAATCCAGAATTCTTACTTCTGACCTTACTTAGCGCTGAAAGAGTCTACTGCGCATGTTCCGAGTCACCACAATCAGGAAAGACGGGAGAATTGATATTTAGAATACTTTTTTGCCAATTTGTCCACACTACCTACCCATCTCCCCTACAATTGATTTTTTTTCACGTTATCTCCTGAATTTTCTGTACTGTACTCCTGAAAAAATCCTTAGAAACTCCTGAATTTTACTATCATATATACAGTATGAACCCTGTTTATAATGCTAAAAATAAGTATTTGTAATTGAAAAAATTCATACATGGCTGTAAGCAACACCATATTTGTTTCATAATTTATTTGTGATGAGTAAATCATTCATTGATAAGTATTTACTTATCTCTTCCTTAATGTATGTCGCTATTCACGTAAAAATGTAGCTACTCTCGTGAATTTTCCTCTTTTTTGTATCTTTGCTGTTTTCACCCCTGATTATTAAAAAACAGTCCATATTTTCCAATATCTTTTCACCAGTGGTTTTGAAAATTTAATCTTTCTGATATTAACGTCATTTAAAAACTCTGTTATATATTGCCTATATCATCCGATTATTTGTCCATGTTTTGTCTGACTTCTGCATTTCATATAATCCTGCTAACAAAGTTTAAAATATATTATGACTAAAAAAAAAATACTTTAACTCTTTTGTTGTCAAAATTAGGATCAATTTGGTAACCTTGAGTACCAATTATGTGTAACGAAGCAGTAGTTAAGCTACCATATAAATATACTAAAAAACTATGCTCATGTATATGTCTTTTAAAATAAAAGCTGCATTCACAAATTCTCTTTAGAATACTGATTGCCGGAGTTTCTGGATCTTCCCACAAAAGCAGGCTGTATTATGGCAATGAAACATTCCCATTGGCCACGCTGGTCTATAATACTGAATTTAGTCATATAAATGAAAACGTGACTGGATCTAAATTGAGGTGGCATTTTGCATCGTGGACCAGTGATGTACCATCTTTTGGCTGGCCTGCATGGATGGTAAGTATATTCATCATTATTGTAAATGCATCATGATACAGGATAAACTTTTTACTTTATTTACTGTGCTTATTTTTCTCCTTCCTTTTAAACAGAAAGTACCATTATATGAAGTTAAAATGGTGCTCTCATAGTTACAGTTATCTGTTGGGAATCAGCAAGTTGAATTATATGTTACTGAAGAAAAGTTTTGACAGAAAAGCAAAAATAACTGGATTGAATAATAATTGAATTTACTGTATAATAATTTCAATATATAAAACATTCCTTATGCAAATTAATGTTTAATCATTTTTTGATGATTTAGTTAACTTTACAGTATCAAATATACATTTTTGGTCTAAAATATCCCAGTAGTAATTTGTTTCAAGTTTTTTTTTTTTTTCTGTATGAAATTTTTATGTGAAGGGTGTCCACAAATTATTGTCAGGGTTTCTTTACCTCAACTTTTGATTAAAGTACATGATGATAAATATTATTACATGTTCATAAAGTACAACTCAAAAAGTTTTAATAATACAAAGTTAAGTATTTTCTACCTGGTATCCTTTTGTGGCGTATAACCCATGGATATATAGGTGGAAATTGATTTCAGTCTTGATGCGATATATGTCAAGAACTGCTGCCGCAACTTTAGTATAAAAGTCCTTTGGATAGCTGCCACCACTTAGGTGTTTTGTTGTTTTTATTTCATTCAAGATTTTTTCTCAATGTATTTAATAAATTATGTTAATAAGTGAATAATATTTAATCAATATATTTAAATACTTAACTGCTCTTGTATAACAATTGCATGTATTTTACTAACCTAAATCCAGACAGATCAAGATTGAACTCAATTTCCAGCCAATTGCTGATGGGTTATATGCTGCAGAAGTCTACCATGTGGTAACTTTGTTTGTGTTAATTAAAAACGAAATTTGATGAATGGCTACGTAATACTTTATGAATATATAATATTTAATATCATGTTCTTTAATCAAAAATTATGAGGCAAGGAAATCCGGATTATAATTTATGGGCACTGTATATGAGAATGATGCGAGATCTTCAGTTTGAAAGGCTTTATTACGAGTGAGAAAGTTCAGTTTCTTAATTTATTATTCTGGGTGATTTTGTTCATTTTGTTAGAAGGATAAATTGCAAATTTGCATGAAATGGTGATGATATTAAATAGTTCTATGAAACAAAAGTAGCTTTTCTTGCCAGTTTGATAAATGTTTAAATGGGGACCTATTTTACATTCTATAAATATATAGTAAAAATATATAATAAAAATATAGT
The DNA here is from genome assembly GCA_013235015.1 of Araneus ventricosus. NCBI lineage: Eukaryota > Metazoa > Arthropoda > Arachnida > Araneae > Araneidae > Araneus > Araneus ventricosus. The sequence continues at coordinate 21,414 of BGPR01017532.1, read as the reverse complement.
AAAAATTGTT
>BGPR01017532.1:0-21394 GCA_013235015.1 Araneus ventricosus | reverse complement strand
ATAAATATATAGTAAAAATATATAATAAAAATATAGTAAAAATTGTTAAACATTTCAGGAGATTAGTAGGTATAGTTTTGAATAATTTGATTTATTGAAATTTATGGAAGAGAATTTTATTTGCCAAAAGAAATGTTGTAATAAATTGATTGACAAATATTTCAAAGATGAGAATTTGATTAATCTAATATGTCTGGTAAAAATTGTGTGCTTATTCTGGAGTTTGAAGTTCTGCAATGCTAATGCACCGTAAACACTGTAAAAGAAGAGTAAATTTCTATGTGTTTCAAGATTCTTTTAAGTGAATATTTTTTTTAAAAAAATTGTTAATCTGTCTGTTGTCTGTGCAAAATTTTGAAAATCAAACTCTCGTTGTTGCAAAACAGACATAAATATAACTAAACCAATACCTTTTTTTAGTGCCCAGAAAAGCTTGGATTTTGTATAGAGCCAACCTTTAGCGTATGGCCACATGAATATTTTCCTGCAGCTGCTGCTTGAAGGTCAACCGCGCAAGAATTATAGACTTATGCTGAAGCATAGGGTGGCTTCAGCATAAGTCTATAATTCTGAGTATGCTGAGCACGGTTTTCGCCCTTTCTGAGGAATTCAATGCGATCTCACAGCTGCCGCAAAACAATGCACTCGGGTGTATTTTTTAGGCACAGGAAATAATCGCTTTGCTGCTTATTGTCGTTTCTGTTGGTATTTTCATGTGTTCCAGGGCCAGATTGTCAAGTAGGCAATTGGCAGGAATTCTTTCAATTACCTTCTTATTGTAAAGAAATATTTAAGAATCTATAACTTATATTTGAATATTTTTTAGTTGAAGGGGAAGAATGTCAGAAAAATAACCAACCAAAAGTCTAATTTAATTATAAACACTTTTGCTTTGTTTTCAAGTACGAGATAAGTCTAATGAATCTTTTATTTATACATTTCTAATGTATCAAAAGTTTCACACAAACAACTGTTTGAATTCCCCACTCTGTTGCACTAGAAGGCAGAAACAAATGACTGAGCTCGCGTCATAAAAACCTCATGTATGGCCGGCCGTGGTTTGGATACTACTGCCGCTGAGGGAAATGGTCGCTGTGAGAAAACGGCGAAGAACTGCTCGTGTTGCCATAGCTTAAGAAAGAAAACTGTCTTAATATAGAGTTTCATTGCAGTTAGTTATGTTTTGTGTAAAATTGAAATTATTACATCAAGGTCAGAATGGAATATTTTCTTTTTACCTCTGAGGGCTATCTTTTAAAGGAATGTTTCATGATAGCTGTGAAATTAATGTGAATTCTAAATGAAAATTACTATTTTAAAATAAAAATAATGGCTCCATTCTGGTAGGTAGTCAAGACGAATTTCTAGTGAAGTTTGTATCAATTTTATCATGTTCAAATTTATTTTGCGTTAAATTTAGCAGTATTAATAAATCTAAATTTTCCTTGCTAAGCCTTTAAATTGGTGTGGGCATTTTTGTGTGTATGTGTTTGGGGTGATATATTTGAGTAGAAAATTTGCAAACTTTCTATCATTTGTTTATAGTGTTGAAGTATGTTGTACTGACAATTCTCGGATTCCGAATCCTTTTGTGCATGCGCCAGGCAGAGTTGATTTCACTAAAATAGGGGTGGCGTGAAAAATGGAGGAAGAGATGTTTACATTTTACTTAGAGTGACCTAACATAGAACTGCAGAAATGCACTCATCTTAATCTACCTGTCGCCCCTTTCCAGAGTAAAATTGTCCAAAAGTGCTAGTCGTGACATCAGTATATCAATAGAAAAATTAAGATTTTCGTTTTATTACTTTCTAAATGGTCAATAAAAATCTGTTTTTTCTTTCTAGATTGGAAGCAAAACCAAGCCTAGATTAGAATCGCGTGTTGGAGATTTGTTAGATGGTATACATATGATTGTTATGCTTGCTAAAGGCACTCCCATAACTTTCTCCGGAGACGAGTTTGGAGTTTCAAGTTTTCCAAATGAAGATAATGTAAGTTTTATAATAGCCCAATTATCTTCTTTTCACGTGTATTATTATAATTTTTCTAAGTTAATCAAGTCAGGTATCATTATTTCTAAGAATCGTAATTATTTCTAGTTTATGAACATGTTCAGAAACCAAGATTAGTCAATTTGTGGAAATATTGTAGTGAAACATTAATTTTTAAATAAATTTACAAAAACCACAGTATTCTCTTTGGTAATGAAATTGTTTAAAAATGCATGAATATCATATTGGTATTCTGAAATATTTGAAATTGTGGCAAACTTTTACTTTATGGTTAAATTTCAGGATTTGTAAATGGGGTCATAATCATGATATGTTAGAAAATAACATAAATATGTAGCTGATTAACAAGGTTAAAGAAAAATATCCCAGTCTGAATAAAAATTATATTAATGGTTGTTTCATGGTTAAGGGTTTCATCAGAATTCTTTGCCTAAACAGAAATAGGTCATACATAAATAAAGGAAACAAAAATATGAGAATAAATAGCTAAAATTCACTAACTGTATGAATGAATAACATTTTTAAGTATAGGATTGGATTAAATATTTTCTCTGTGTTAAATACAATTGTATATACTAAAATTTATTTTCTATTTTGCAATATTTGAACAAACATGTGTTATTTTCAACTCTTGCAGAAGATTATTTTGTATAGTTTTAAGGAAAATCTAAGATGATTTATTCATGGACCATTAAATTTATAATCTGGCCAAATGATAAGTGAAACTACACAATTTCCAAGATATATGAAACATTGACATAGATTATTTACAAATTCTTATTTTTAGATTATATACAAAATTGCTAAACAATTTCAATTCTTTTTAATTAATTAAAAATGTATGATATGGAATTTATGCCTGTATGGTTGTAAGTTTATGATAGTTTCCTGTGTAAAAATTAATGTATAGTACGCTTAAAAACCTTTATCTTTTAAAACATGAAATGATGTTAAGATTATTTTAAAATATATTCTTTTAACATAAATATACTTCTCAGTATTCTGCTGTGTTTAAACAACTTAATCTTTTTCTATACTACATACATTTACTATCATATATATATATATATATAATATATTGGCATCAATTTGGAAATTTTTAGTGCAAAAAATGCAAGATTAACTGTAAACAAAATATTAACTTTTATTATTAATCCAAGTTTAATAACTTATATACCTGGTTATATATTAGTGTATAATGTTACCATCAAGTATATGATGTATATTTCAGGTGTAATAGCATAACTATTAATTAATTATCATTGTAGCTTTATTTCTATTTTTAAAACAAACATCAAGTGTGCTTCGTGACATCACGGTTTTCCCTCTTTGTTGTTGACTGATGCCTATATTAGCCAATCTGCTCATTTCCTTGTTCTGGACTTTAGTATTTCTTGTCTATCATGAAAATAAACACATACATAATGATTGTATTGCTGTGATGGTCAAAGAAACGGGTGTCATACCTTTTCTCAGTAGGGGTGATATGTAGGATTCCCCTTCCCTCCTCTCCTCACCTTTGTTTGCTTTCATTCTGTGTGAGATTTACGAAATTACCATGAAAATTTGGAAAAGGTTCTTACAAGTAAAATATCTATATACCATGTATTTTGTCATGCTTGTGAAGTCGGATATCTTTGAAACTTATTTTTTCCCCTCTAAGGAATGTGATGAAAACAATTCACTGTACTTTTTGTTGCCATATCAGTCTTCTTCAATCACTGATTTATCCTGTTTTGTGTTTTGGCTTCTGTTTGTTGTTGTTGTTCGAATTTTATTAAATACTAGCTTCTTTCAGCAGCCAGCTAGTTCCCCTATATTAATATCTATGGTGATTCAGATATATCAACAAAATTTTAAAATATGTAATATTTTAAGTAATTGTTATTGTTGTACTTTATGTTAATAATTTGGAATTAAAGCTAAATATCCGACAAAGTAATTTCTGATTGAAATTTCTGGACATAATAAACTTATTTTTGAAAGATGATAGGGGGAAAAAAAATCTGAAGACTCAAACAAATTACTATTATAAACCTAGTAAAATTTTATAAAAAATGAATTTTTAGTTGATTTTTTTTTTTTATGAAACAATTAGTTTCAAAAATCCTAATAATAAAGGAGAATGTGTGTCTGTGTGTTGGTCTTCTACAGGGCAGACTGCTGGACCTAGAGCTATGAAATTTGGCACAAACATACTTTGGAGGGTGGGAATGTGCACCTCTGAGCCCTTTTTAAAAAATTTTAATTAAAAATTAATCAAAATTTTGGCATTTTTCATTAATAACCTTGGAACATATTAAAGCACAAAAAATATTTTTGCACCATCTCAAAGTACAAAAAATTACCTTTTCAATGATATCGATTAAGTTGCTATCCAATTTTTTCTCTGATTTTAATAATTTTTTAAATATATATTTTTTTTGGCATAATTTACAACAATACAGTAAATTCTCGATTATCCGGAATTCGGGTATCCGGAAAGCTCAACTAACCAGAAAAATTAGAAAATGAGTTTTTCTAAAAATTTTACATCCGCGTGCCAAAATTTACCACGCGCCCGCTCCGTTCCATTCACGTGGACAATTTATTTCTGGAATGCAACATCTGCTCCACACGGAGGGACGTAGAAGGAGAAAAAAAAAAGCAATAATACAGTACTGTGACGTACAATGTACACAGACTTGTTTTATGGGCAGGGGGTTTAAAAGCAAAAGTGAGAACCAAAAAAAAAGTTCCCCACCTTTCGGAGAAAAACGAAATTGACAACTGAAAAGAAAAAGTTAAAGGGACAGAATCGGTAAAAAAAAAAAGCTCATGGGGGTTACTCCAGATTGGTAAGTCTCTTTCTTTTCCTCTATTTATTTACTCTCCGAATACCGGCAGATATTGATTCAGATTATGTAATACCACGTGTGGGAGAATTGGAGGAGCACATATTGCACAATAACCCTTGCGATTTTTTAAAAGATGATTAGTTTTGATATTCAATCTGGGATTTGTAATTAAATTCTGAGATGAAATGTGATTCTTTCAATCACTTAAAAGGGTTTTATTTTTCTTGCTGAGTAGAATATTTTTCAGTTCCGTCGGCTATTTTTATATGTTTATATTTTTACAATCAATATATTTATGGTAAAAATTTGGCTACAGATCATACTTTTTTGATCATCAATGGTAAATTAAAATCTTCATAATATGTTTTGTAAATACAATGTTATGGAATATGCAGAAGTATTCTTAAAAATTATATTTATTATTAAAATTAAATTTTATTAATTTAATGCACATTTCAAAATGACAAAAACAAATTATTTGGCCAAAAAAAAATCTTTAAAAAAGGCTACCCCCAGGGTTGCGGTGATTTAAATCAGTTGATTAAAATCACTGATTTAAATCGCGATTTAAATCAACTGATTTTTTTAAAAAAAATCACTGATTTAAATCACTTTATTTTAAATATCAAGTTAATCTGCTTTAATGAAATAAAATTGTTCTTGTATCTTTAAATAGTGATTTTAAAATATTTTTAAATGTATATTTAAAGAAAGAATATATAGAACATAAAAAAATATTTCATCGAATTGATGTAACTAGACAGGGATGCCACTTTTCCGCCGAACGGCGGATTTCCGCGTTTTTTGTTTTTTTTTATAAATCCGCGATTTCCGCGGAAATCACGATTTGAAAAATTCCGCTTTTTTTTTTAAAAAAACCAATCCTCGATTTTCGCGGATATTTCTTCTTTCTTTTTCTTCAATCTTTGTGGGTGATACTGCAAAGCAACTTATAAAGTTGGCTCCGAAATCTCAATTGATTGTGACAAAAAATTTTAAGATATGTGTCTTTAAGGCATACATTGAGTGTGCTAAGTGGCTTGTGGAAAAAATGCCTTTTGCCAACCCTTTTTTAAAGGCAGTATCTTCACTGGATCCATGCAATAGAAAGACTTCTGTTGCATTAGAATTGATGAAAGAACTGCCACTCTATGCTTCAAATATTGTTCAAGATTCAGAAAAAGAAGCATATGATTTGGAAATACATAATTTTCAAAATGATCATTTTAGTGATATTGTAGAAGAATCTGTTGATTTATGGTGGAGAATACCTCAAAATATCCTCTACTTTCAAGGATGACATTTGCTTTGCTAACCTGCTTCCATGAACCCAAAGTGGAAAGTAGCTTTAGCATAATGAATAATGTGATTACACCTGGAAGCAATACATTAAATGTTTCAACATTTAATGCTATGCAGTGCATTAAGTATGAGCTGCGCTCACGAAAAAAAAAAAAATTGGCGGTTGTATGTTTTTTCAAACATGACTTTTCTCAAAGAAAAAGTTGAACCCGAACTGGTGAGAAATGTAAGAAATTCACGGAATGTTTACTTTGTTAAACTTAAACAAAATAAATCATTAAGAGAAGAGAGAATAAAAGAATTAAATGCCAGTAAAGAAAAAGCTCTGACAAAAAAAGATGCCTGCTGATGCAACTAAAAGGCAAAGGATAAATCATAAGAAAAAACTAACACATTTTAAAGAGACTGCATCAACCAAATTTTAATGGTGGCGAAAATGTAAATGAATCCAATAGAAGAAAAGTTGAGGATAAAAGTAAAAGTGAAGCTGTCAAAAACTTTCATTCTGAACTTAATTCTAAAAGAAATGTTAAAATTAAAAAAATATCCTAACTATCGAAGAGATGTTTCTGCGTGCAAATATTAAAAATGAAAATGTTTTATTTTTATAGAATTTCTGCATTTGAGTGTAAAAATACAGCATTGTAATAAAATTAATAATATTGTTAGTATTTTTCAAAATTTTTAATTTGTGTGAAGAATGCAGTAATTTAACTTTTTAGTAACTTAAACATTTTAAATTCTGTCCTAGTGTTGGACATTTTTAATTGTAAAAATATATGATTGGGATTGGATTTCTGTTTCTAATATTCATATACAGCTTTATTGGGTAAAAATATTAATTAAAAATCAAATTTAAATTATATATATATTTGTATGTTGTATGTGTGAGTAAGCCTCATTTTTATGCAGTTGGCTTATTTTTTAAAAAAGTTTTTAATTTTACAACATTGATTTTAATTATAACCAAATTTTCATTTTATTATATATTATATTAATTCATGAAATTCATGCATAAATGTTATGAAAAATGGAAATTTTACTTCACAAATTCTTTTACTTGTGTGCGATTCCCACACTTTTTTAAATTCACGCACAATTTCCTCATTTTTGCTTTTTTTAATTCGCGCGTGATTTCCTCTTTTTTGCTTTTTTGTGAGTGGCATCCCTGAACTAGAGTACTTTCCATATCTTTATTTTTGAGAACGCAAGCAAATTAGATTTTAACCCTTTGCGGCGCAAGGCAATAATTTTTTTGAAATATGATGAGAAAACATCATGAATGGGTTTAGTTTATTGTCTAGACATAGAATCTACAAAAAAATGTTTTTTAAAAAAACTTGCTTCATTCCAGGAGGGAGGTGTGACCCGAAAGGGTCACCTCCTCTTGATACACTCGAAAATTATTGTTGAATCTTACAGAAAATTATAAATTAAAACTTCAAGAATATTGGAGCAAAATTTTCGAGTTATTTTGCTAAAATTTTTAAACGTCCAGAACTAAAAAATTTCTTACCTCCGAGGCAAGGAATTTTCCCAAACTTTATCTCTAATAATTCCTATTCTGAAACAAAATTTCATAAGACTGCCATATACATTCTAAAAGGAGTACTATTAGCCCTATCCTAAACCTAGTATTTTCCATTTGTAGTTGAATTGAACGGTTGAGAAGCGAGTGAAATTAGGTGTGCCATTACTGGCACACTTCGAGCAAAGGGTTAAATAAATCTCTAATGAGAAACACAATAAACTGCAAAGTATGACAGACTACTTTTTTTATAAAATAAAATAAATATTGTGAAAGGATCATGTTCACAAAGAAAGAACATAGTAAAATGCAGTGAGTTTCATTTTAATACTGGAGAAAACTAAATAGTGTTGGGGACAACAAATTTTTATATTGCAATAATGTTCCAATGTAAGATAATTAAGTAATGCATATAAATGCTCCAAAAGATATACAAACATCTACATAGTGCATTTTAAACTATGGTCTATACTTCTAAAAGGCAATGTTTGCGAACTTGTGCGCAATGTCCAGACTAATCTATCACACAGTCATGAAATTTGGCGCACAGGTAGTCCTGATGGTAACTCAATGCACCTTGAAGCCTGAATTTAAAATTTTATCTAGAATTTTTTTTTATTTAATGTTTTGGGTCAAACAGAATAGGAGTAGAGAAAGCTTCAAAACTTGTGTTTGTAATGAAACAAATGAACAGCTGAGTGTAAAATTCCATAATATTCTAACATACAATAATATATCTATAGACAAGAAATGACAATTTTTATTATAGTGTTCCTATTTTCCTTAATAAAATTGTCTTATATTTTAAAAGTATATTATTGCTATATTTTAGTTCACGAATATTTTTTAAATAGTTGTTACATTTTTGAATTAAATTTTTTGAATTTGTTTTTTTTTAAAGAAAGTACACCTTAATGACTGGTATGTTGTTATATATATAAGTCTATGACTGTAATGCTCATTGTCTAATATACAAATGTTAAATATATATATATATAGTTTTTAAAAAATCTTGATTTAAATAAAAAAAATCCGATTTAAATCAAATAAATCGATTTTTTTGAAAAAAATAAAAAAAAAAAAAACCCTGGCTACCCCCCATTTTTCCCGTTGCACTCAACTATCTGGACTTTTCAGGTGTCTGGAAATCGCGTTTCCCGAGCATGCCGGTTAGTTAAATTTTTACTGTCCTTTTATTGTTGCAACACAATTCAAACCTTTTTCATTGTTTAAACAAACATTTAATTGCATGTTTCTCTTTCATTGTTGAAAGTTTAGCTAATATCCTAATACATTTTGCTATCATATTTTATTTCGTCAAAATTTTTTGGAATATGCAAAATAAGCTCCGAGATATTACATATATTGAGAAATATATCCAGTAAGCTGAAAGATTATGGTTGTGTTTTTATTCTTTTTCCAGCATGTTTTAATCCAGCTAACATGCTGCTGGCTGTAAAATGTACTGCACCCTTTTAATGTTGAAATCGAATGCATACTTTACAAGAGGAATAAGAAAGTGAATCTGGTGCTGAAAACGTGCAATTAGATGTTGCATGACATAGTGAGTTGTTTGATTTCATTAGGGACATTTATGTAGACAATGAACAGACCAGGTGCAAGGCCACTAAAAGAACATATGTTAAATGTCTACCAAAATCTGAAATTTAAAATTATGTCATTAAAGGAACCATGAATATAAAATTTTACAAGATTCAATTGAAACATATTCCCGGCGAACAAGCTGGTCGGCAAGGCAGCTAGTCAAAAATAAAATGCAGTTGCATCCAGAATGAAATAGTATGAATAGATCACCTTTAGGTACATCAATTCAAACTTCTAAGTTTTTTCAGTTATCAAACCTAATGTTGAATAAGAACTGTAAGCGAATGCAGTTATAATGTGCTACTTCTCAAATTTTGATTTAAATCCTTGCTACATTATCAAAACAATTTGAAATGCACTTTAAGTAAAAATGAAAAAAAAAAAGGGAATTTTTTGAAATAAAATAAAATGCAATAATCTATATAACTTGAGCCAATATTAGACAGTATTAAAAAGATAATAAATTGTGTGTTTTAAAAGAAAATGTTTATAAAAGAATATATTTATATGAGCAGAAAACTATTTTGATTCTTTTTTAATTTGATGTTTCATTAGCTGTTCCATACTGTTTATAATATTTTAATTCAGTTTGTTGAAAGGTTAGTTCAGCATGCATAAATTGAAACAGGACTAAAAATTTGATACAATTCAATGGAAGGTCACATAGCCTTAAGTTTAATAGCAAAGTAAATTTTAAATCGGTAAGAAGTGGTGTACACATAAAATTTGTTTAAAATGTTTGAAAATAGTAAAAAAAGTCATTATTTATCTTAACATCATTTCCTAAAAACTTAAAATTTTGAGGAATAAACTTTTTTGTTAGTGAACTGTAAACCTTCTCACAAAATAACAACTGTATCATTGAAATTTTACTACTGCAGGACACAAAACGGAACTTTGAAGAGGAAGGAGGCAGACGCAAACTCCCTCCCTCTTCAAAAAGGGAACGATTTTCTGTGACCTTGTCGCAAGTGGTTTTGTCGATTCATTGACCTTCACCAACTTGTGAACAGTAGACACTTTCCATTTTTTTTTTTTTTTAATTCGACAGAATAATCTACAGAAATTAAACTAACAGCGTTAGAAGCATAAAACTTCGAAAACCATGAAATTTGGCTTAATTTTCAAATAAATAAAATTTGTGGAAAAACAGCTATGAAGTGCACATTCCCAACCTCTAAAATATATTTGAGCCAAATTTGGTAACTCTAGGTTTAACGGTCTACTCTGTATATCGCTGACAGACAGGTAGGCATTCGCTTTTATTATTAGTAGAGATAATTAAGTCTATTAAATTATTCCTCATCTCTGACACTATTTAATTATTAATTAGTGGTCACTTTATTTTTGTTTGGTATTTAAAGGATTGATTGTCAATATTTATTAAGTGCATTTGTATCTGCAAGCAGTTATCAATTTTGTAATTTTTTTCTGTATTTTAATTAAAATATACTTTTTTTCCAGACGCAAATATCCATGAAGAGAGAATCTCATTTAAACATTTTCAGGAAACTTCTTGAGCTAAGAAACGATTATGCTGTAACTCATGGTATTCAACAATATCCTATTGTTACAGATAAAGTCTTCTCATTATTGAGAAGCATTAATTCAAAAGGCTTTTTAGTTGCTGTTAATCTGCGCAATGACCCCATCACGCTGGATTTTACTGGGACTAGCTCACAACTTCCATCAAAGGCAACTTTAATGCTTCAGAGTGGACATTTTGAGAGTAGTTCCCTGAGTAACAAAGTACAACAAAAAGTTTCTCTGAATAATATCTACTTGGGACCTAAACATTCAGCATTATTTTCGTTTGGACCATCAGTTAATGTTCATAATGGAAGAAAAAGGCTGAAAATGTAACTTTCATCAAAGACAGCTTTAATGTTTCCAGGTAGGAATTTTGTAAACACATTTCTGAGTAACAAGGAACAGCTAAAAAATCTACCTGGAACCTAAACATTCAGCATTATTTTTAATTGGACCATAAGTGAATGTTCATGATAGAAGGAAAAGGCAGAAAATTTAAAGTTCATCTGAGGCAACTTTAATGTTTCCAAGTAGAAATTTTGTAATTATATTTCTGAAAACAAAGAACAGCTAAAACTTTCGCTAAATAACGTCTATCTGGAGTCTAAACATGCAGTAATGTTTTCATTTAGACCATCAACAAAGAAAAAGGCAAAGAAGGGGATTAAAAAAGGCAAAAAGGAAAGAATAGAAAAGAAAAAAGATATGCAGCTTTTTCTTTGTTGATTTTTTTTTTCAAATTTTGTAAATAGTTCACCAAGTAACGAAGAACTGCTAAAAGTTTTGTTGAATAATGTCTATCTGAGACCTATCCTAGACTATCTAACATTTAGCATTATTTTCATTTGGAAGAACTGTGAATGCTCAAATGCAAAATATGTAATCTCATTTTTTAAAGAAATAAAGAATTTGTACTTTTTGTCTTAATCTCTTTATACAATGATTTTGATTTTATTAATGTTTTTGTTTTCAAAAAGTGTTGAATGTTTTTTCAGAACAGGAAGTATTGGCAAAATTTAAGTATGTGATGAATAATGTTGTTAAATCTTTTCAAGTACGTATATCGATAAATTAGAAAACTTTGCTTTTAAAGGTTTCATTTCATTAGAAAGAATATGCCAATTTTTGTAAAATCTTTGTCATGTGTAAATTTGCTGTATGTAATAGAACTATATGCAGTAGATTCACGACTATCCGTCCTAGTTAACCCTTTAAAGGCCTGATTTTTAAAATGTTTTTTGACTCTCATTTCTTGAATTAAACATGGGAATTAAAAAAATCCTATTTTGTTTTAAGTATGGTTTATGGCTAAAAATACTTTGAATCCATCAACAAGACTGGGCTTTAATTGGAAAAAAAAAAAATGTTGATAAAATTCTATAATATCAAACACAGATGATTTTTAGGAACTAATAATATGGACAAGGAGTTTTCTTCAAAATTATAGAATAAAATATATTCTCTTGTGTACAAACAAAACTAAAAAGATGCAGTTTCGAGTGAAAATCATCAATTTATTTTTTATCAGTACTCGGGTTGCCATCTGTATGTTGTAAATTGATTTAATAACATTTTCAGCATGTATTCCATCGGCATCAACAGGCATTAGAGCTTCAGTCTTATTCTTAAGAATTTTGGAGTACAGAAATTGGGCATGTTACTTATAGGCAATACTGGGCCTTTAAGTGTTAAAAAAATAATTCTTTAGAAAAATTCTTATATAATTTTTCTAAGAATTAAGCCTATGATAATGTTTTGTTTATTTTAAAGTGTGTGTATTTATACTCTTCAGGCATCAAGGGTATCAAGCTCAAAGGCAAATAAATAAAGTCTATGTTTATGTGGGCCATCTAAAAAAAAAAGTTACAATTTTTTAGAAACTTAGCTTTTTTCAAACGCACAGTATAAAAAAAAACAAGGACTTTCTGATGCTTTCAACTTTTTTCTGCTACCATCTTTCCTACATTGGGGGATATCTTGTTTGCAATGATTACTTTCAAAACTGACCCAAAGTGAATGTGGGTAATCATTGATCTTAAAAAGTATTTATTTCCTTTAATAAGGGAAAATAATTGCTTGCATCGTTAAGCACTCCCAACCATAGAAATAGTTTCATATGCCAGATTTTGAGTATTGTAAAACCTGGCTGACAAATTTTAGTGAAATTCTGGCATGCCAACTTCACTGAATTTTGCTTTCAAATATGAAACAGGGTTAGATCTCAATTACTGCCATTTGCATATGGTTAGATAGTATTTCTGTATCTATGAAGAAAATCAAAGACGACTTTTCTCCCTTTCATTAGAAGATTTTCTTTAAAATCTTCAAACCTTGTTTCAAGTTCAGTTCTAAGTCTAAATGTTTGCTGTTTATTTTAGATATGATACAGTTTCTCTTAAACTAGATTCGTTAATGTTGCATTCAGAAAGTGTGGTAAATCTTGATTTTTTCAAATTATTTTTCCAAAGAAGTAGTTGATCTTTGAATGCTTTAATTTATTCTCACATCTTCATAAAGATCTGATCTTTGCTTTGCAGTTTTTAATGTATTAATTGCATTGCAAATGTATATTTAAGAATTTTAAAAATTAAGCTAAGTTGTGTGTATATATATAAAGCCTGTTTTTTCCCAATGTGAAAAATCTTGATCAAAGATAGGCCAAACTCTTCAATACCAAAATTGCACTGTTCTTTGTTCTAAAAGCTTTCTGCATAAATTCGCAATAAACCAAATTTAAGTGTTATTGTTTTTATCTAATGTCAATTAAATGACATTTTTAATTAAACTTCAAGCTAAAAGAACAATAAAGAATTTGATGCACCAAATTATATTAAAGGAAAGAACGTGTTTATAAATGGACGAACCAGAAAACGTTTCCATGTCTGCTTAGTTCTGAAGTTATACCATAAATGTAATTACCTGAAAGCTAAGATCTTAATAAAAAGAAGCCTTTCGATTTCATTAGAGCAATGAGAGGTATTATTGTAAGACATATTTAAAAATTTATTAAAATTAGAGAAAAAAATTGTACGGCTACTTAATTGGCATCGTTGAAAATTCCACTTTCCAAAGAATATTTGTACAAAATTTAGTTTCTCTAAGTCTGCAGCAATGAAATAATTTTAAAAGCTTCAAGACCAACAAATTTATTCTGAGCTGATTGAAGTTAAAGCATCGGAAGCAAATGTATTTTGCTCTATGACGTTTAAAGTAATCTATGAAAGAAAACCTGCTAGCATTAGCAAAAGAAGGCAGAAATCTACTTTTAAAATGCAATTGAAGTGAAGTTTTCTGTGTTAACAGTTAAAAATGCAATCAAAACAATCTACTGTAGATTGTAGTAATGCACTCAATTTTGATATTATTTATTACTTTTTCATACGAAGCATATAAAGAGAGAGAATTTTGTAATTGTTAAAACATTCAGCCTTGAAAGTTTGATTAATCTCTGCTTTAGATCACCCTGAGTATGTGGGAAAAAAAACTTTTTTGGAATCATTTTCTCTTTCATAGAACTGGATAACTCGGAACTATAAAGAGATGGAAAGCTTTAATTTGGCAAGTGATCTTCATGCAAAATATGAAGATTTCTGTCAAATTTTGATCGAAATCCGTCTGCGAGAAGTTGTCTGTCGATCTGTCTTAATTGCATGCGGACACGATAACTCGGGAACTGGTTCATCTTTCAATGAGCTCGTAGATAGATGAAATTTGAAGTGTAATTTTATTACTAGAATTGTAGATGTGCGAATCATATTTTTGACCAAAATTAGTCAGAGTTGCCTGTCTGTGGGTTTGTCTATTTGCGTGCATGTGTAAGCAATAACTCAAAATCCCAACAAGATATAAAAATGAAATTTGATATGTGGTCTTGGAATAAAAATTGTAGATTTTTTTTCAAATTTTGAATTCAATGGGAAGTGATTGAAGCTGAACGCAACAGTGTCATATTGTGAAAGTCGAAGGGAGAATATACCCACCAGTAATTTTTCAACGTATTTTGGAAACAAGGACTTCGGCCATTTCCATAAGAAAATTCAGTATTAATTAATCATAACCGAATGGAAAACGAACTGAAAATTTTTATTTAACAAATTTAATGAAATCTTTCATGACAAGTTTATTTCCTTAATTTCTGATCAGAAACTAGCAAAATCTGAAAGAAGGCGCTGTGGGAGTTTGCACGACCCCGAATCTTTTCTATTTCCATCCCATTTTGGGTCGTGAGCCACATTTTAAGAATCCTTGCTTTAGATTAGGAATTTAATTAATTCGCAGGAATGACGTGATAACAATAATCGTGAAACTATCCGTCTAAAATAATTTATATATCTGAAATAATTTATATGCGTACAATTGTAAATTAATGTTTTTTTTTTTTTTTTTAAACATGATATTTGTAGGCTGCTATACTATCTATAAATTACGTGATGCGAAAATAATTCAAAACGCTCTACTGGGCAGACCAATGGACCTAAAGTTATCAAATTTGGTACTTAAATATTTTTTAGGTAGTAGATTCCCACTAAGAATGGGGTTTTCAAAATTTTAACTATATTTTTAATTAATTAAAAATTATTCTGAATTTTAACATTTTTCCTCCATAACTTCGAAGAATAATATTGCACAAAAACCATTTTTGTACCACTTAAGTTTCCAAAAATTGGCTTTTCAGTGATACTAATTTTATTTCCGTGACATTTTTTCTTTAATTTTAATAAATTTTTTTAAAACACAGTTTTGTAACAATGCTTTTTACTTTATATAGCAACATACAACAAAATAGTAATATTATGCTTAATCAGGGCCGGCCGGAGGGTGGTGCAAACGGTGCGGCAGCACTAGGCCCCCCGCAGCTAACTGATTTTGCAAATTAAAAGTGCATTCTAATTTTTTATTTTAATCCGAATATATATGCATTTGAATATAATCACGCGATATGTACACATTTCACGTCGACCGATCAATGGCAAGGTACATAGCCAAAACAGAGTAAGAAAAGTAAAAACAATGTGTTTCATTATGCTTGCGTTGTAACGCAATACATAAAGCAGTGCATCGTACGTTTGGTGAGAAAATAAATAAAATATTCGTATTTAAAGGGAAGAAAAATGCTTAATATAATATATTACTGAAAATTACTAACTATATTTCATTGTTGTTTGTTGTAATCATACTACTAAAAAGTTGATCTTAATTTTTTAATATTATTTTTCGGAATATGACTAGAGACAGAGATGTCGGAAGAAAACACGTGTGGATCTCACAAATTTAAGAAAAAGAAAGAAAATTGCTGGAATCGGAAGGAACTCCCTTGCAGAATTTTTAAAAACCGAAAACGTCCAACAAACTGACGAAATATATAATTAACAGTTATTGAAAAATCAAAATCGCGAAACTCAAATTACACCGTATGACATCCGTGAAAACAATCCTAATCATAAAATCCTAATGAAATAAAATATTTTGTTTTACGAAATCAATTTCAAGGCCTCGCAAATCAACTTTGCACCAGGCCCCGCTTTTGTTCGAGCCGGCCCTGTGCTTAATCAGTAATAGCTCTCGTGCGACTAAGAAGGAAAAAAAAAAGAGTTTGATTTTTTCAGCTTATTACAAACATATTTCAAAATAATTGTTGTTTTATTATTATAGAAATTTTCTTAGCGTGGCATTCTTTCCGTAAATTGCGTGATTTAAAAATCCAGACGAATCATGCTACAATATTTAGGATGAGAGATCTGAATCTCTCTCATCTTTATCAGCCGATAAAAATTATTTCAGCATGTCAAAATATCTGAAGATATAATGTAAACAACTGTAATTAAGCATTCGTCATGCTATATTTGCACAGTCAGTGTATATGAAACGATAAGTAATCCGGATTTCCCGGAAACGCATTCAAAGTTGAAACCTCATTATTGAACAGATACTCCTGATATTTTGAGGGAAATCAAAAATTTCTCTTCAAATATGTTAAAAGAGACGCAATGCTGACGTCATTCTTGCGTTCCTATACATACCCGGAAATATTGATCAAGAAGGTATCGCAATATTAAAAAAAATGTTTCTTAATGTTAAGTTATTAAATTTTTATTTTTCAATTTGAAAATAATAATTAAAAAGAATCTGTGATTCTAGTCAGTGTCGGGGGATGGTATAGTTGCCCAGCGTCCCAGTCTTGGGGATCAACGAGAAGGACATCCGAATTTCTAGTCCGAAACATCGTGGCATGAAAATATTTTGGGCTTCATTCGTTTCTCATTGAATTGCTTTTTAAATATGTACTTTTAATTACAGGGGATTGCCAAAATAATGTGGGCACTAAAATTTTCATAGTTTTTCGAATATCTCCCGAAAATCTGAATGGATTTTCTTAGAATTTCGAACGTGTAAAGATGAGGCTTGAATTCACATTTTCAGTGAAAATTCGATCACGAGAGTGCTTAATTAAGTGCATAGTGGACCTATATTTCGATAAAAGTTCAATAGCGACTGGACGATGCGAATCATTATTTTTGATTGAGGCCGTATCTAAACAATATCAATGAAAGGTAATACAATAAGTTGTAATACAAAAGGCAGCAACGAGTCTTTACTCTATGAAATACAAACTTTAATATTGACGAAGGGAGAAAAATGAAACTAATTTGCGATAGCGAAATTCTAACACTTTCTCTCTCCACTTTCGAACTCTCAGGTTTTGAGGTGTCAGATCTTTTGGGTAAGTTTAGTTGAAACGTTACAGATAGGAATTATATTCGACAATATTGCAGGTTTATTAATATTGAACAAATTGATCATTATAAAAGATTTAACACCGGCCTACCGGAGGATCTGGGAAAATCTGATAGAGTCGTTGCGACATTAATCGGAAACTGAGGGTGCACTCTAAAGCAGGTCATTCACATCTAATCCAAAATGGAATTTTTGGAACACGGAAAGGAAAAAGCAATCCTCAAGGTTGAAAACCTATGGAATTCCAACGAACTCAAAATCCAACACTTCATGCGCCGATTGCAATTTAAGACTCCGATGCGAGGGTAGGCGGCACATCAAATAATCTGCCTAGATTGAGACCTCGCGACGAGGCTAGAAAATCGGAAATCCGCCGAGTGAGGGGGGAAATAGGGGGATCGAAGATCACTTTGGAGCCTCAAATGAATGACTGCCTGATTTTTCGACTTGAATGGGTGGGGAAAAACCAGTCTTGGGACAAATGGAATGGAATGGAATACAGATGAATTTCCGGCTTAACGATTGTAAGGCACTTGCGTACAGTGGCAGATGCGTATAAATCATTAACTGTCGATAAATCATCTTTGATTAACCGTCTGTGTGACTGATGAAACAAGTTTTCGCATTATCAAATGATAAATAAAATCTACTGTTGTAAAAGAAAATGAATTATGAAATATTACAAGTAGTATATTTCATTGATATGTTAACTAAGCCAAGAAAAATTTTCTCAGATTTATGTAATAGACTCTGAAATACCAACAGCTTTTACGTTCAGATAAGCAATTTTTCCGTCCGCTTCTTCAAATATTCTTGCCATCAGCCATTAATTCTAGCAAACCTACACAAATTACTGCCTAACAATCTCTTGCCGGTAAGCAACAGATGACTAATTAGCAGTGGCGTAATTACATAAAATGGCGCCCAGGGCGAATACCGAAACTGCGCCCTCCCCCTCTTTTTTCTTATGAAATGTGATCCTCATTTTCTTTTCTGAAACTTTATGCCGGCGAGTGCAAAGATTAGAAGTGCAAATAAACTTGAAAAATAACATATAAAACATTTTTGAGTTGATGAAATTACAAAATTTTGCTAAATTTTCACAAAAAATTTGGTCCATTCTAACTTGAATCCTTTAAATATGGCTGAAACAAGAAAATCAAAGTTTTTTGTAAGAAACTTTTGATATATTAGAAAAATATAAGTGAAAGGTGCACTATCTTTATCTCGTATTTGAAAAATAATATAAAATGTGTACAAATCTCTTAATCAATTGAAAAAACCCCACACATGTAAATAAAATTGAAAAAATTATATACATTACCTTTTTGGACATAGACAGTATATTAAAACTTTAAACATTGAAGTAAATCTTTTGCTTACACAGATAAAATCATACAAACGCCTTAGTGACTAATATATTTAATAATATCCATAGTATAACTCGTCATATAATTTCATACATATCTTTAAATATATTAATCAAAATTTACAACTAATAAAGTTTAATAATGTTTTATATAGCACTTTTTATGACAAAGTTGAAATTCATTGCATGAAATTAGGGGATACTCTATTGCAGTGGTGGTGGGGGAATGCTGATTCAAATATGAATTTAAATTACAACGTTATTAATTTGTCTATGACATATAAAATTGCACTTCCTTATTATTTTAATAGACATTATTTATGTGCATGAAAAAACGATATAATATTTCTGAAAAATTTGGAAGGCTTTAGGGTATCCGAAATGTTATAAACTAACCTTCCTGGCTTCTGGTGAAGCAAAAATGTTTATAATTATAATACTAAAATGTTTGTACATGTACTTAACAGTAAGATTAGAAATAAAAAAATTACTGTCATATTTACAAATTTAAATAATATTTTAGCTTGAGCATAGGTAGTTTAATGATGTCAAGGCAAATTTTAATGTGTTTGTTAACAGTAAAATTAATTGGCGGCAATAGCGTAACTCAGTGAGGAAAGAAAACGTTCCACGTTACGGCAGGAATTGAATTTCTCTTCTTTATGTATTTATTCTCGTTAATTATTAAAGAAGTCGCTTTCATTTAACTTGATTTCAACGTCAATACGGACTGATAATTTTTACCAGCAGTTGCAAAACTTTATGCGGTCTTTTCTCTCTCAATATTTTTTGTGTGTTTGTTTCCGTTTGGCAGAACAACTGCATCTAGGTTTTTCGAAATAAAATTTAAAATAAAAATCATCGCATCTCCATCATACAAATTATGTAAATCTTCAGTACTTAAAACAATGTAAAGATAGCGAGCTTACGTCTTTTAAAGTTGCTGGAGTGCTCTTACACTACGCAAAAAATGGAGGAGGTTCCTTTTGAGTTTTTAATTTCATTGATGAGGTTTGGATCAGCAAATCTCTGAAACAAATTATTACTTGTTATTTTGTCACAGCTTGAGGTTTCCGGGTTGTAAAAATTACTGTATCCTCAAGATTTTCTCACAATTTGTTGAAACCATTTCAATTTTTAAGAATTTTGGGAATAAGAGCTACAAAAAACCTACTTTTCTTTTAAAGACAACCAACTGATTCCTTAATTTTGCGCTCCCTGGAAATTACGCCCAGTGCAAGAGCCCTACTTGCCCCACCCTAGTTACGCCACTGCTGATTAGGTATTAATGACTTACACCAGTCGTAACAGTCAATACCGTCTACCAGTGACGTAGAGACTCAGAGGCAAGGGGGTATAGAGAAACGGGCGTCAGTCATAGGGGGCGCCATAGAATCGAAACATTATTGCATTTATGCCACTTTTTAAAGCAAAATATGATGATGAAGTAAAACAATAATTCCATTCGCCGAGCGCCATTTACGCTAGCTAACCCATTAATGACGGTTGGGGTACAAAAATCATATCATTACCAGGGCGCCGCCTACCCTCGCTACGCCACTGACCTTGGTGGCAAAACATTAGTTCGTCTACGTTACTTTTTAAAGCCAAATACTATGAAGGGGGAAAAATTCATTGTCCTGGGAGCCGTTCACACAAGCTAAATCACAAATGGTGATCGGGAGTTGGGGGAAGCGAAAAAATCTTATTGCGACTCGGGAGTCATTTAACCCTCAACTCCATTACCGGCCATAGGCCAACCCCTCCCGCAGGAGGTACATTCCGTCATCGAAGTGGAGATAACTGAGCCCCACACTGTACCCACTCAGGTAGAGAACCCGTTTACTTAAACGGCGGCTTCTCATTCACGTAATCATGGTGCCCCCCCCCAGGTGGGATGAACAAATTGTTAAGAATATGTGTTTTCGATACCACAAAATATTGCTAGGCGTCTCTATTTGGAGTTCTGATTTATAAATTCAAGAAACTCTACTTTAACAATTTGGGAACACCTTCTGCTTCAACGTTCTTTGAAAAACAAAATTATTACTTCTAAAATCATATATATTATAAGAATGTTACGCGTATTTCTAAATTTTAGTGCACATTGCTATTAAAGCAGCCTGGAGGGCTGAAAGAGTTAATTGTACTGAATGATGCATCACTTGTCATATTTGAAGCCGTTTGGAGTGATTAAGATTAAAATAATTGACAGCACTCACACAAACATGCCACAGAGTTTCCTTATCTCATCTGTTCTGTTGTCTTTGTCATTGTCAAATGATGTTTATGTCACTTTTCTCTGCTCAAATCAAATTTAATTGTACACGTAGACGAAAGAAAAAGCCGAAAATGAAATATATCTACGTCGAAATCTTAATGGCAGAAATATTGCTGGACTTGTACTGTATAAAAAGAACAATTTTTTGGACTCCTGATCAAATATTGTTGCAGAAAATGTTGCTCCTGAGTA